>JAODUE010056148.1:0-17271 GCA_027564755.1 Amblyopsis hoosieri | reverse complement strand
AACGGCCTCCCGGATCTAAACCCGAACGGGCGTTTGTTGTTAGACTTCTGTGCTAGTCATGGACTGTCTATAACAAAACCCTGTTCGAACATAAGGATGCTCATAAGTGTACGTGGTACCAGAGCACCCTAGGTCGAAGGTCGCTGATTGATTTTGTGATATATATATATATACATATACATATACATATAGAGTTAGAACAATTGGTCTCCTTCAACATATGCCACGTGGCCTGCAAATATTGTCACTCTCCAGAGGGGAGTATAGGGGGATCCTGTGACAGTGGCCTACCTGTGAGCCATGCAGTGACATGGATATGCCTCCCGGGGCAGGGAGCAGAGTCACAGCAACAGAGGGATGGGGGTGGGAGCAGTGAGTGAGATGTCACTCGACACCTCAGCCAATCCAGGTGGCTGCCCTGAACATGACAAACGCTGCGTTGTCCCACTACACAGACGCTGAATACTTTTCCACCTAGAGCCGTCATTATAGCTTATAGTGTCAGAAGGTGCCTTGTTTATTTATATGGGGATATTTCCATCACGTATTTTTGTTATTGCATGGTAAATGTGATCAGTGTCTACTTGTGTCTCCATCATGCATCACTCCTGCAGTTATCAACCTATATAAACATGTTTGTCAAGAATTAACTAATTAAAAAGCGTATACGATTTTTAATTAGTATTTACTTTCACCGTGAGAATCAGTCTGGAAAGCCTCGGAATAATTTTGAATGTGTCCAAGTAGCAACTGAACTTTCCAATCAGCGTCGTGTTTATAGCTATACGGGTGTGGTTTAGGTGTGCCGACCATGGTGCTGACAGCGAAAACGAAAACGACCAGATAGTTCATCCAATCAACTGCAATCAAAGTATTTTTTTGAAAGTACAGCCATTCAACAGTATTAATGTCTCCCCAGATGGACTCGTGACAATAATTCCTCTGGCATGTCAGGTTAAAGTACCGCCACCAATGAGGGAATGTGTTGGACTGTCTCTTATTGGATATTGGTAGTGAAAACCATTATACATTAAACATAATAGATTTTAATATGGGACAAAGAAGGAAGGAAAATTCCATGCATGAAAGTTCTTTCTATGAAATGGACATACCGCATTTATACAGCGCTTTTCCAATCTTCCAGCCACAAAGCGTTGTACATTATTTGCCTTACATTCACAAATACACACAGACATCCATATACCGATGGTGGTGTCAGCCATGCAAGGAGGCACCTGACCACTGGGGGCAGTTAGGGTTAGGTGTCAGGGACACCATGGTGAGGAATTAGTAGGGTTCCAACCAGCGTCTTCTGAATCACTCCGCTCTGCCCACTGCACCACTGACAATTGTTGCCACTGCCGACAATGGGCGTGGCATGAAACAAAAAGGAATATTCACTATTGTGTGTGTTTAGGGTCCCGGTCCAAAAAGGCATTCATAGTTTAACCTCTTGGAGGGGCTCATATGTGCTTGTTGCATGTCGTCAGCGACTACTTCATATTGCTGCACACTTATAGTAATAAAATAAATAGTTGGTGACTAAAATCTACTTTGAGAGCTGCATAGAACTGTTTACAACAAGTCATGCTGGTGTCAAATCCGGAAAACATGTTTGATGTATATCACGGGTGCGTGCATGTGCATGTTCATGATGGGTTGTGTCTGCTTGCTGGATCGATGCATACCTGAGCAGAATACACATTTTGCATCTATAACCTCTGTTGAAGCCTCATTTTAGAGTACAACGGCAAACATGCCATTGAGTTGGAATACAATTGTTAGGTATTGCCTAAGACTGGACAAAGCAGCAGTGTATTTATGGGGAACAACCTCACCTGCGTTAATAGGCTATACCCTGCAGCTTTAACTGTCATTGTGCCTGTAATTGATAACAGGTGATTTAGTTGAGTGCTATGATCAAATTGAAATTGCGTCGAATACATTCACGATTAGATAAATTATGACAATAGTGTTTAAATTGTTGAACTAGTTTGTTATGCTGTATATAATTGGTGTGTGTTTGTGTGTGCGTGCGTGTGGGTGTGTGCGTGTGCGTGTGTGTGTGTGTGTGTGTGTGGGTAGTTGGCAGACTAATACAGTATCGTAGCCAGTAGTCTTGCACCTCCTCAACAGTGCTGCAAAATCCAACCTCCCGCAGGCGGTCAGGGGCGCGGTAAAAAGGTGTCGTCTCGCTGAGAGATTAGTAAGGGCTGAGAGCATGTTGGTAGCTCTGAGTCAACTGATGCTCAGAATAAACACCCTTCGCCCCGTGTCAATTCAATAGAGCAAAACGTCGCACACACGCGTGCACAATTTCTTTCTCGATAATCGAAAGTAAACGAGGGATTTGCTTTCCCTGTGCGACTGGTGGAACGTCTTCTGTTGAGTCTGGGAGTCAGTTAATTTCAAGGTCATAAAATCAGATACGATTCCACTCCAAAAACAGACGCGCACGCACACACCAACACACACACACACAGTAGGTGTTAATTTAGACATTCCCTCACGAATTTCCCTTGCAATAGGCATGGTTTACTGTGGCGTTAATTGTGGTGCTGAAAAAAAGCAGGCTCGATTTATCGTTTCGACACATTTTTGATAACGTGTCGCCTCCTCGTGGCTGAACGTCAAATTGAAATACGTCGCCTTATTGTCGTCGATAGGCATAGCCTATACACAATATATTTTCAAAATGTTATTAAACACGGGGTATTTATTATGAAACGTCAGTTACCCAAAACATTCACCGTTATTTTCTAACCTTTTCTAATTGATGATAAGCAATTTAATTGTAAAGTAGATTTGCATGTTGCGATTGTGTTAGGTGGCCTATTCTTTGGAAGGGGCTATGATCGCACAAAGGCGAACATTGTTTCCTGCAGATGCTCGTCAGTGGCGCAATCACCCTTTGAACATCCTCCAATCACAGCGTATAGCGCGACCAGGGGGCGGGGTTTACAACCCATTCTGTCCTAGCTCATCATTGGACACGATATCCCATTGATTATCGGGCGGAAAAAACAACAACAATTAAACCGTATCACTCGTGGTTTAACCGACCGCTTTGCGCCGGCCTCAACAGCACCACTCAAACGAGTCGAAAATGATTATTACAGCTGGCTGGAGGGAGGGCTAAATCGGTTTATGAGGCTGCGTGATGATCACGTCCAATAGGTCATACTTTGGACAGGTAGGCTACGGTACCTGTGTGGTGAATGGAGGGATAAAATGCTTAGGCTATACCTTCGATCATCTATAAAATATGTTGTATGTGGCGATCAGGCCTAGCCCATAGCCCGACCCCATATGGATGGATTCTGCGTTAAGACCTTCACACATGGAATACAAAGAACATGCCGATGAGCATGCCACCTTCTCAGCGTCCACACCTCTCAGGGAGACTTGCTACAGTCCTGTCCTGACTGGGCACCTCCACTCGGACATTCACCGGTCGGTCAGCAGCCTATAGGAACCCTCTCGCCATGAAGGCTGCCGGGCGGTGATTCGTATTTGGCGTCGTTTGTTGATACCTTTGACCGCGCATTGTGTTTCCTTTGTGTCACAGAGCTTTACAGAGAGCGGACGGGCGATTCGCCGGGGCATCACGGAGCCCAGCTGCTCTTTGTGGCTGGACCGCGATGGCAGCCGGTCAACTGGAAGCGCAGGAGCACCCGCCCGAGAACGGCTTTACGCCGCTGGAGCACATAGCCCCCCGGCTTCTGCCCCACTTCGACGGGTCGGTCCTACCGTCCCTGGGGGGCTTTGGCAAACACCAGAAACAGCTCGTGGTTCTAACATGGATTCCGGCGTTATTCATTGGATTCAGCCAGTTTTCAGATTATTTCCTTTTAGCGCAACCAAATGGCACGTGCGTGGAACCCTTTTTAAACGACAGCGGCTGGATGGTGTCTTCGCCACCAGTGGCGGTGACCAGTGGCACGCCCGCACTTCATCTCAGTAACAACGGCACGGGCGAGGAGGGATACGGCGATGCCATTAACGCAATTCTGTGCGCCTGCAAGGAGAGGAGATTAGAGCTGCTCACGGGACTCAGTCAGAATGTTGTTACCAAGGTAACAAGAGTGCACCACACATAGGCCCGTGCTGTATCCCGTCGCCAAATGCGAGATTCAGTATCTTCCTAATTTTGATCCTAATTCCTAATTATGTAGTTACTGACACTCAATCGCAGCCCACCCACTGACCTTATTTTGTCATATCCAAATATCATAGTTAGTTCGAGTGTGTTTGTCTTGTTTGTGTCCGTGCTAAGCGCATCTGAAATTGTTTTCACTGGTATTTGAATGTGAGCCTACTTTGTTGATAGTGTGTGTGTGTGTGTGTGTGTGTGTGTGTGTGTGTGTGTGCGTGTGCGTGCATGCCTGTGCGTACACATGAGCATGCATGTGCACTGTTCCTTACTGTGCCAGGCATCTGTGTACTCAGATAATACTTTACCATTATGGTTTCCATTTTACCACAACATAACCAAAATTATCAATCACAGCCAAATGGCTCAAAACGTCATCTCTTCATCTTGTCATCACTTGTTACCATCAGAGACCTACTAAGGAACTGAAGGATCTTTATAGACCTATGATCATCAAACAGTTTTCTTTCTCCCAACATTGTGCAGGCTCACTCACTGTATGTGTGTATCCTACCCATATATCCTATATCCTATAGGCTATAGGTAACTCTAATTAACTAATAATTAAGATAGCATGAACCAAATAACATTGAGTGTAGCTGTCTTTTCTGTTTAGAATTTTGCAGCTTTTTAAAGATATTTTTATATGAAACCAAAGTTCCCTTCAATAAAGTCAATCTGTTTTATCAGGTTTATGTTATGTGCATAATCTATGTAATTAATCATTGTTTAACACTAATACTATCTTACAGTGGAACCTTGTGTGTGATTCAGCATGGAAGGTGCACATTGCCAAGTTCTCCCTGCTGGTGGGCTCCATATTTGGCTACCTGGTGATGGGCGTCATGGCCGACTGGTGTGTTCTCCTCCTCCTGATGTGTGGTATATTAGCCCTCAGGCTGGTGTCACCTTGACACCTGTCCCTGTGTGAGCTCACACATCCTGGCTCATGCAATGAACCACTGCACACACCGGAGGCACACCTATACCTCTGTATCTCCCTGTGCTGTGTGTGTGTGCCCAGGTTTGGCCGTCACGTGGTGCTGATGGTGTCTGTGCTCTTCATGCTGCTGTTTGGACTGACTGTGGCGTTCTCCGTTAACATCACCATGTTCAGCACCTTGCGCTTCTTCGAAGGATTCTGTCTCGCAGGGCTCACGCTCTCCCTGTATGTGCTGAGTAAGTAGACAATACCCTCCTCCCTCCCTTCCTAAAGATAATCCCAATGACTAACAGTTGTGTATTTTTCAGTGTTTTCCATTTGGCGCATGCATCCTTCATAGTGTAATTGAACTGTAGTTAAACTTGGCTGTTAGCTTCCTTACCCCAATATCCAGGCTGCACACTGACATTTGGCTGCTGTCTAAAGGCTTCCTGGATACATTGGTGTGAGGATATTACTACTACCATATTACAATACATTCAAGAGGTGCTTTGGCCAGCATAATGTGTTAGTGTTATTGGTTCACTGAATAATGGCAAACTATATATAGAATATGAATGGCTTTACATTGAGGTCATTTCAAAGTAACTCTACTCTGACACCTCTGTAATGCTCCCAACCCCCTTTGAGCTTGTCCCTATAGGAGGTCCTCCCTGTGTCCCTGTTGTGGATGCCGTGGTGACCTTGTATTGTGTTTCTGCAGCTCTTGTTTAGCCTTTCTGGGGCAAGATGTGTTTAGGACACCATTGCTGATGCTATTGTCTCAGGTTATTCTTCACACTTTTCCGCTTGATGGCGTCCGGCCACTATCAGCATTTACACAGCAGTTAGTCAGCTTTAAAACCTGCTGACCTGTCCTTCCTCTCTCTTCCTCTCACCATTCTCTGGCTTTTAATCTTAGTCTCTTAGAGTCTTTTAGCCAATATGGGTGAGATAAGTGATTACAGTTTAGATTAATGTGACCGCACACAGAAACTAATGTAAAAAAATAGGTTCAACAAAAAGTAATGCAAAACGTGTACAATCGTAGAAAGAGTACAACAAAAAAATACTATGCCAAATGTACAATAACAATCCAAGCTTACTGTAATATGACTAATACTGTGGTATTTGTACTGGCACTTGTTGATGAAAGTCACCAGACCACCTACTGTATGTCAAGCATTGACGCTATCCACCAAGAAGAGTTTTCACCCCCTTGCTGTCAGACATCTTCTTCTTCTCTGTGGATGCTAAGCGGAGCATGTCACCTACTCAAACAAACAACTCTGACACCTTCCCTTTTATTTCTGCCTGTCTACCCCCACCCATCAAAACACAGACACACACATTCACACGCATACATGCATGCACACACATATGTTTCCTGCATCAAAACAGGTTGGCCCACTATTGTGTTTCATGTATTTCCACCAACACCACTGCTCTTTATGTTTAATGTAGAATTAAGGGGCACTGCAGCAGAAACAGGTCCCCAAAAACTCCAGACAAGCTGCATGACTGTGGGTGTGTGGGTCTGTATGTTCACTTGACCTTTTCGAGGTCTGTGCGTTCATTTGACCTTGTCGAGGTCTGTGCGTTCACTTGACCGTGTCGAGGTCTGTAGGTTCACTTGACCTTGTCGAGGTCTGTATGTTCACTTGACCTTGTCGAGGTCTGTGCCTTCACTTGACCGTGTCGAGGTCTGTAGGTTCACTTGACCTTGTCGAGGTCTGTGCGTTCACTTGACCTTGTCGAGGTCTGTGGGTTCACTTGACCTTGTCGAGGTCTGTATGTTCACTTGACCTTGTCGAATCACTTACTGTATGTTGGATGTGTGTCCAAACATAAGTGTTTCCATGGTGGCTGACGACAAGACTGTGATGCTACGATGCTACGCTAGTATGCACAGGAACTAGGGCTGGGCGATATATCGGTATATATCGGTATATCAAAATGTTTTTCAAAAGAGATATAAGATTAGACAATATCAATTATATCGATATAGTTATATTATGCATTTATTCATTACTTTTTCAATTAGTTCGTCTCTACCTCCATGCCTGCACTTGGCCTGAGGGGTGGAGTCAGGAGCAAGTGAGCACCAGAGAAAGCTCACATATGTCAATTCATGTTGCTAAAAATGTAAAATGTCACATTTCTGTTGGGTTTCCTGTTTTTTCTCTATGCCTGAGGATTTAGCCCACATTATAGAAAATACCGATATATATCGTGCATCGGTATTCAACCTAAATATATCGGGACATTATTTTTGGTCCATATCGCCCAGCCCTAACAGGAACTATCCTTCCTGGCAATAACAGGCTTTTAAATTACTTTAATGGGCAAGCAAATAATTATCTGGAGAGGTTGTTATATGGAGATGACCGAACTGTGCAAGACACAAGAGCACAGTGATGCCATGCTCACCTTAAGACCCACATACACACAGCAAGCCCTCCCCCCCGTTCCCAAAGCCCTATCCCTATTCACCATGCCCCAGGCAGGGTTAGAAGCAGTCAAGTGTTGCAGTGCAGTAGCTCTCATGGTTTTGACTCATGATGTCCATAATTAAGTGGTATGTACATGGGGATACTTGTGCACAACCTACTTTATTACTACTTTATTACTACTTTATACACATTTTGTGTGTGTGTGTGTGTGTGTGTGTGTGTGTGTGCGCACTGAAGGGTTTGGGCCATCAGATAATCGCTGCTCTCTTTCAGCCAAGGAGGCAGGAGACAAGGGGGGAAGGGGGGGGGGTGTTTTCCCCCTCCCGGGGAGCTTAAGAGGGGAAAGCGGACACTTCAGCCATGATGTGTGGCTGGGGAGGGGAGGGAGGCTGTTGAGTATTGAGGGGTGGGCGGGGTCAGCCACCCACAGGGTGGGGGAGGGGTGGGGGGGCATTCTCACAAGCCACTTGAACAAAAGGGTCCTGCTAGTGCATGCGTCGTGCACACATACAGTAGTACGTATGTGTGTGTGTGTGGTTCAGGAGCGTGCATGTGGACATCCCAGCAGACACTGCAGGATTAGCCACTCCCCAGCTCTCTGGGGAGTGGCTCTGAAGGTACAGCGCCTGTGTAGCACCAAATGCTTCTTCTGTCCTTTTAACTGCCTGCTGTATTCCCATTGCTGCCAAGCACCCTTACACACACACTTAGACAACGCATTATTGGAAGGGCTTAGATTACCTTCTGGAGGTCAGCTAACTACAGCTATAGCTCTCTCTGTGTCCAGGCATAGGGATTCATAGTAATGTTATATATAGTAATAGCCTCCTGTATTCATTCATTCGTGCATCTAGCTACACAGGGGCGTGCTCTCTCTGGCCTCACACACACACGCACACACACACACACACACACACACACATTTACTTCTGCGTTTCTTTTGTTCATTCTTTCTTTCTCTCTTTTCATGTGTCTTGTTTGTGTCTGTCAAGGGTAGTGAGCAGTAAGCTTACTAGTCCTCCAGCTATTTCCTGATGAATGGACTGTCCTTCATCTCATTTGTATTCAAGACACCCTCCTTTTTTCTCATAGTTCCCCCTCCCATCTCGGTTTGACTTCCCTGTCTTTTCGGCAATGGCTAGTGAGTTCTCCCTGCCCAACCCACCCCATTGGTCACCTTCAAAAAGACCTTGCCATCTGGTCAAAGCCATCTGGACTGTACCAAGTTTCTGGAAGTGGAAGTGTGTGTGTGTGTGTGTGCGCGTGTGTGTGTGTGTGTGTATGTGGAGGGGGGGTTTATTGAGTTCACTCTGGGACATTAAGCGAGGGTTTGCGTGCGTGTGACGTGCACACAGAACCCTTGAGAAATGACAGGTAGTTCTATTTAAATGCCTCGGTGGCCTGTTGTTTAACTACCATCTGCAGCAGTGGAAATTATGTATGGAGGAAATTAGTTACGGTGTCAAGCACACATTTCATTCATCCAGAGTGCTGTGGTTCTGATCCAATTTACCATGCACACACACACACACACACACACAGTGTCTTTATTTTGCTGAAGCTTGTAGTTTTTCCTCTCTCTCTCTCTCTCTCTCTCTCTGTCTCTCTCTCTCTCTCTCTCTCTCTAGGGATTGAGCTTTGTTTGCCAGACTGGCGTTTCTCCATGACTATGGTGGCCAGTTTTCTCATGGTTGGCGGACAGCTTTTGATGCCAGGAGTGGCAGCTCTGTGCCGCAATTGGCCAGACCGAGATGATTGGCAGGTCCTCCAAATCGTTATAATCAGCCCTTTTGTGTTGATGCTGCCCTATGTCTGGTAAGTCCCACCCTCTGTTGACTATCAGAGCCAGGCAACGGCTTGTACAGTGCACACTTGTAGTGCACAGTCGTGCTCTTTAGCCCGACAAACAATGCCGTCTTTCTTCTATTGTCTTTTCTCTTCCCTCTTTCTTGGCAGATGTTAACATATTCAACTGGGTTGTTTCTTAACCTTCTCTGACACTATAGGATCTTTCCTGAGTCCTTGCGCTGGTTGCTGGCCACCCAGCACTACCGCAGATCCAAAGCAATGATGCTGCACATTGCCAGAAAGAACAAGGTTGACATGACGACCGAGCCCAGCGGGGTTCTCACGGGTGAGAAAGACACCAGAGACTTCAAACACGGTGGATGATAAAACAACAGTTGTTGGTTTAAGTTTAAAGGGGCCATATCATTGGTTTTAAATATAGTGGCTCTGAAAAGAAGCCATTTTGATTTGTTGTGATGTGAGACTGTAACCTTAGGCCCCACCCAGGTAGGTGAGTGACAGTTGAGCCCCAACACTAACAGCCAAGCACAGCTCTTTCTCATGTAAATATGACTATTGACACAAACCCACCAAAAATAGTCCACTTTCAGTGCTTGAAGATTGTTTTTTTTAACATGGACAGATTCTATGAAAATTTATCTAACATTTGACTATAAATGCACTTGTTCATGTTGCTGTCTATATTACAGCAGCAAAACCGAATGGTTTTGTGTGATGAAATCGGACTGCAATGAACACAGCTACACACCCTATGCACACCTCAACATGGTCTAGCCTTCACACAACATAATACACAGCTGTTTTTAAAGACCATACAAGTTGAAAATAAGAACAGTAAAGGCATTAACTATTCTCTTTACATATTTAACTAGGCATGAATTAGAGGTAGGACCATAACAATATAATTATATTTTCTCAGAATATCTCAGAAATCATGCAGCATGTTATTAGAGAAATGTTGGTGCATGGTGCACAGTTGAAACAAAAATGTGTACATGGCATTAGCAAATGAATGTACACTGTTAGAGAGTGTAATGACAGACCAGTGGCTAGGCCACTTTCATCATTCAACGCAGAAGCATAGTTGGCCAGTGGTGTAACAGTCCCCCTAGTGGCGGTACTATGACCTCACAGTGTGTGTGTGTTTCCATTTGTCTCATCAGAGCTAGAGCAGGAGCTCCATAGAAAGCCCAAGAGGACATGCGTTGTGAAGATGATGAGCACTAGAAACCTGTGGAAAAATATTGTGGTGCTGTGTGTCAACTCGTAAGTGTGTGTGCGTGTGCATGCTTCAACGTCTCCCTAAAGCAGAGGCTCTCAAATAATTGTTGTGATCATTTGATTTATTCTAATTGTATTTCTTTAATTGTTAATAACTGATAAAACTAATATGTGTTTGTACGTGTTATACGGTATATTTTCAATGTTATTCATTCTTTAAAAGTAGTATTTCACGATGAGGTCCCAAGCTATGAACTATTTATTTTGGGGGCGATGAGTAAAAGCCACTGCCACAGAGAGAATCCTAGTGGTCATGTGTGCATGTGAGCGTAACATGGTGTGTGTGTGTGTGTGTGTGTGTGTGTGTGCCTCCTCAGACTGACCGGGTATGGGATCCATCACTGCTTTGCCCGTAGCATGGTGGACCCTGAAGCTCAACCCACTGCGTTGTGCCACGCTGACTATTACACAATGGTGGGCATCGCCGTGGCAACCTGCCTGGCACTGTGCCCAGCCGTGGGGCTGATGGGCAGACGTGGAGGACTGCTTACCTTCATGATCATAACTGCCCTGGCATCTCTTCTACAGCTAGGCCTGCTCAACTGTGAGTATAGGACACGCACACACACGCACACACACCCACACACTCACACACACTCTGCGTGCTTTACATTGTTCTTCATATAAATCATGCAATGCGGTTCCAGTTGATTGTCGTTTGCTATAGCCTACACATAAAAGTAGTCAGGGTTTATGTTTAAATATATTTGTCCTTCCCTTGGTCTCTTTTCGGCCCTCCTCCCATGCCCACCAATGAATGCAGTGATTGGGAAGTACAGCCTGCGCCATGACACAGGTATACAATTGTCTTAGCCTTGTTGTTGGGTTAGAAACTAATAAAGTCATTGACATAAACCTTTTAACTTGGTGTCTGTTGGACACCATCTATACATGTAATATCTATGCATTATTATAGTTTTATATCGTGCTTCTATAACATACAGTGTACAAGCTTGGGTATTGAAACAAGCTTTATTTTAGCCTGTGATTTGGGGACATGTGAGCCCAGCGATAGGCTTTTAGAACATGTCTGTGTTGTGTGTAATGTTGGTGTGGTGATGTTTTCTTTAGTCCTGCGAGACACTCTGAACAGGAAGTTCTCTGTGGCCTTCTCTATCATCGGCATGTTCTCTTCTCACGCTGTCAGCACCCTGAGCATCTTCTTCTGCGCTGAAATCACTCCCACTGTTATCAGGTGAGCAGGTCATGCATAGCCACACACATGGTAACACAACAATCATTACAGCCTACTGCCAAGTAATGAACGCAAATGCTATTACATTGTGTTTGCAGTTCTGACAGAGGCTCAAAGCTGTGTGGGTTGCTCAGGTATTTTACCTAAAAGAGCAATGGTTTGTCCACCAGGAAGGAGGGTAGAAGTAAACCATATTAAGAGCCTTACTAGACCACCTGTGCTTCCACTGTTTGGTTTTACAATATTCACTCACTTCAGGTCATTTAGCAGACGTTTTCTCCAAATTCACTTTTTTGAGTGAGTTGGTATTTCACAAGTATTTCACAAGTATTTAAAAGGAGGTAAGGCTTTGGCATCTTTCCCAGCGTTCGGGGGATTGAACCCACAGCCTTTCGGCTGGACGTTAGCGAGGAGCCTGATTTATACTTCAATGTCAAACGCGGCTGCGTACGGCCCCAGGATCCCACACAGAGCCGTAGAGCCAGGCCACGTCCACCACCGCGCAAACGATGATTGGTTGGATGGCGAAAAGGGAGGTGTTTACCAGCCAGCAACAATTGTCTTGGGTATGCAAGACCATATGCTAGAGTGCTTTAGTAGCAATCATTATTATATTACAACATCCTGTAGCCTACGTGAACAGACGATTTCCCTTTGACCATCATGGTATAATTATGAGATTCGCTGTAAATAAATGTTTTATAAGCATTAAATATTAAACAAGACTACAATTTAACAAGACTACACTCAGCAACTCGACTAGGTCACTTCCCGGATGTTCGAGAAGCGAAAATACAAACAGCGGTTTTCAATAAATTGACTATTTTCTATTGGAACAGTGTCCCGTAGTCAATGTTGGTGTAACTAAGAAATTCGCTGGAAAGAAATGTTTTTATATGCATTGAACATTAACTACAACATCAGCTCACCAACTTTCATACTTTCATAATGTTTGGGCAGCGAAAATGCAAACACCAGTGTTCTATAGACTACTATTCTCTATCGGCACAGATTTGCCTGGTCAATGTTGGTGTAACTTACATATTCGCTCAAAATTAATGTTATTAATATGCTTATTTCATATTGTTTATACTCCATTTGACCAGACATCAGTTGGGCTTCACATGCTCAGTAAACAATACTAACACAACTAGGCCGCACAACTATAAATACTGAGCACGTCAGTGTACACCCACACGACTTCAAGCATAAACCAGGCTTTAGCTATCCTGCCAATAGAGACCTGTCTATGTGACTGTGTTGCTAGTGAGCCTGTTGTCCGTGTTGTGCTGTGTGCAGGGGCGGAGGTCTGGGCCTGGTGCTGGCCAGCGCTGGCTTCGGCATGCTCACCGCGCCCATAATGGAGCTGCACAACCAGAAGGGCTACTTCCTGCATCATGTGATCTTTGCCTGCTGCACGCTGCTGTGCATCATCTGCCTGCTGCTGCTGCCCGAGACACGGGGCAAGCCCCTGCCCGAGAGCCTGGCGGACGGAGAGAGCGTCACCCGGCAGCCGCTGCTGCGGCCCGGAGAGCAGCACCTCCTCCTCACCAAGACTGACAGGGACTACTCCCGTGTGCACGACACGCCCCTCCACCTCTCGGCCACGGGCAGCGCAGTGGCCACCGCTCTGGCAGCGGTGCCCGCTTCATACGCCCTGGCAACCGGAGGGGAGGTGCTAAGCACCTGCGCCATAGCAAACGGAACGAGAGCATCGTAGCAATAGGCTACAGCTGTGGCATGGATGAAAGCTTGGTTGATGCTAGGTCATGGGAACTGACAAACCAAATAATAACTTCTTATAATATGACCCATGTACTCACTTGTCACAGGGCGGGATGAGATGAAGACAGATGTATACACTTTGTAAAATCACTGGTTTCAGGAGCTGCCTGTGTATGTATCTCAAGTTAGCATATGTGACCAATGCAAACTGAATAATATGTGAACGTTAGGTCATTTGGAAGTCACTTTTTATCCAAATCGACAATGTACAATGTACAAGTAGGGGTTAGACATGTTGTGTACAGGTAGGCCTAGTCCCGGGCTCAAACCCATGACTTTCTGGAGAAAGTTGGGAGAGACTGGTGACACTGTTGAAGATAGATTGACTGGAACAGGAGACTGTGTGCTCAGTGACATTTAATGTTTTATTCTATTTTACTGTGTTATTTTGCACTAGATTTCTAAGACACAATCAGGTGTTTGTGATGCTTAGCCAGTGAACATCCAGGGATTGGCTAAACCACTATCACTTTTTTGCATGAAAGGGCAGACTAGATTTATAAATGTGTCTTTCTTATGTCTGGTATGGTTGTTCCTTGACTAGTAGCCAATATGGCACTTTATGATCAAAGTGGGGTCACTTAAGAACACTATACATTTGTGAGCATTATTATGGTTATATGATGGCTGTCTGAAACCGGAGACCTTGTCAAGTAGTCTGTAGATATTGGTAATGCTAACTGAGAGCTGAACGGACAATACTGACCTATTTATTGTCTTATGAAACATCTCGTTGGTTATGGCTTTTTCTTAAAATTGTTTTTAACCCAAATTACAATGTAATTTAAACAAAACAGTATTTATTTTGTAATGCTGCAAATGGCATCATGTTACTTGAAATACCTTTAGCTATAGCTAATATTTTTACCCAAATTTGCCTCCCTGTTCTCTACTGTGGTAATGTTATTGGTTGTAATCCTGTTCTGAGGATGTGAAACTAGTCTGCATAAATATTAGTTGGTCATGCAAAAAAGCACAATATGTATACATTTGGAAATAAATGTTTGTGGTTTAGAATAGAGCAGTGTGGATCTGCTTACAATTGACATAGTTGTGGACTACAGCACATTTGCAGACCATTAAGACCATTTTACTCTGTACATATCACTTAACACTGACTGAATATAAAAGGTATGAACTGTAGCCTATTAATGTGCCATTGTTTAATAATGTATGGACTATCAACTTTTTCTAAATACGATGCACATACAATAGCATTTCATTACGTTTTTGTCCATCCATCCATATTTGTATCATTAAATATTTGATAGCTATTTTAAACATTTGATTTGCTAGTTTTTGTTTCAACAATGACATATTTGAGGAGGGAAAAAATCTAACCTTGTAGTTTTCTACGTTTTTTTAAATGATGCATTTGTATAAAAATGACATAGACCTACATGTTTTGATAATAAACCATTCAATTGATTGATTATGTCAATAAATTAACACTTGGTGTGACATCCTTTCTTGTTAGTTTTCTGACTCAGCCATGATCACAAATAAGTAGTGGTTACAGAAGAGTGTGCACATTATTTTTTTAGGAACATAAAGCTATGTTAAAAAAACACTATATAATAATAATAATAACAATAATAATAAATGTATATAGCACCTTTTGTAAGAGTTTCAGCTCCAAATGCTTTATACTCGTGGACATATTTGAAATGTGCTCCTTTTGGTTGCCCCATGTGGTTGAACTGGCTTTATAAACCAGAATTATTTTTGTTTGAAACCCAGACACTACATGCCGTCACACATATCAGTGCCACTGCTGAATAGATGGCACTCTTCCCTACTCCTCTCCTTACAGTACTATAGGCTTACACCATGCTCCCATCCCCAGAGAAGAAGAAATTAAGGGCTCTGGGGGTGCCATGCAGTCAAGGAGTGCATTCTTCAATCTTTGTCAGCTTCAGGTTCATTTGAGAGCATCTTGTGACCACTCGGGGGGTCCCAGACTGTAATTTGGGAACCACAAATCACAGTAAAGGGCAATAACACAGGACAGTAGTACAAACCACTTAGCGATTTGCTGCATTTAATGATTGCATATTAAAAAAAGAGATGGTGACAAAATAAGATGTTAAAAGCGCTCCGGGTGAAGTTCCAGTTCCTTTTTAATTCTTGTCTCCACCAGGAGAGCGAGGTTGTCTGTCACAGGTAGATTATAACTGACAAACACTTGTTTCCTGGTCTTCTTTGCTGCCAACAAGAAATAAAAAATGTCATTTTAAGTATACAGTAGTTTAATTTGAATTGTACTAAAGACAAGAAATTTCACTATAGTCCTTTACAAAAAACAAAACCTCAAATGTGACCTTATGAACTCAGTAGACTACATGTCAAGAATGGGACCAATTGACACATACTTGGACACATAATGTGTGTGTACACACACAAAACAAAAGGCCTACAACTGGACTGTTAAAGTTTGGGTGACTAAATCCTAATTATTATATATTATAATAATGAAATTATTGTTTTGTCCATTAAAATAACTATTAAAGAAATCTAAAATATAGTGTAAACATTGTTGAAAATGACTATTAGTTGGGGATATTATTTTTGGGAATCTAGGATATTACTTTCAGGATCAATTTCTCGTGTTCCATATGCTCATGAAACACACACACACACACACACACACACACACACACACACACACACACACACACACACACACATTACCTAATCTCTGTGCCAAGGCATTTGGAGATGTATCTGATGAATCACCCATTACTAATGTTGACAACGGCATTGAATCCTGAAACATACAATTATTATTAAATTAGCTGCATCTTATTATAGCATACATTATTGCACAGCTATGGTGAGTAACCTTAAATTTTTTTAGATTTTTTTATTTATTGTCAATGTACATACGTCAAGAGAGTATGCATTATAAAAAAGTATATAAAAGAGGCAGAGCCATACAATATCTTAGTGTTACTTACATATCTGCTGTTCATTGAAACTGCTAGGTTGGAGAGAACAGGGGTAGAACCGACCCAAAGGAAGAACCCACCGTTTATCTTCATGACATGAAAGTGTATAACTTGTTCCAAAATCTTATCTGAAAAATTGTGCACTGTAATCGTATCAAATTCTGTTTCATTTTCGGTTGTATTCATGTTGGTTATTTCAAGATTTAAACCGAAACACTACATAAATATCTACCATATCTTTTAGTCGCGAGAGCAGTGTGCATGGATGTGAACACAAACCACTCACTTCCGTGGTCGCCGAAAAAGATATGGCAGACAAAAGCAATCGATTATAATCATTAACACTTATGATTAATGCTCATTAGTTTGTCAAGGAAACATGGTAAAACCATATACTGTATATTTAAAGAGCAAAACACGTTTTATTATTATTGATAATAATACATTACAACAAAAACACCACAATAATGCCTAAAAGAAATGTACATTTAATTTTAAAATAACACACTGGGTGTTTCTCAATGTCAAGGATGCTTCCTTGGTACGATTGATCCATCCAAGTGCCTTCCTAGTCGGCAATGTTGGGCAGTAGCGCCGCTACAAGTAGCGACACTACTAGTTAAACTACATTTCTGAGTAGCGTGCCGGTAGCGGTGCTGTTTTCTGAATCAAATAGCTTTTCAGTAGCGAAGCTACTAATTGATCAAGTAGTGCGGTAGCGTCCA
>JAODUE010056137.1:0-17272 GCA_027564755.1 Amblyopsis hoosieri | reverse complement strand
ACGTGACATATATCGTATAGTGGCCCATGTATCGTATGGGATGTATCATATAGTGGCCCATGTATCGTATAGTGGCCCATGTAACGTGACATATATCGTATAGTGGCCCATGTATCGTATGGGATGTATCATATAGTGGCCCATGTATCGTATAGTGGCCATGTAACGTGACATATATCGTATAGTGGCCCATGTATCGTATAGTGGCCCATGTATCGTGACGCATATGGTATCGTGTGGTCCTTGCCATCACCCAACCCCAGGTGTAAAAGTCTTTTCCCTCTACCCCCCCCCCCTTCCCTCTCAGCCCTGGGGGTGCAGCTGCTGCAGTACCGCCTGCTGCTCAAGCTGGAGCTCCAAGAGGGGAAGGACACGCTGGAGGCCCTCCTCTGGAGAGATGCTGTGAGTTAGACCACCACACACACTCTCTCTCGCTCTATCTCTTGCTCTAGGAGTGTCTCTCTTTTAAATTTATAATCGCTAGAAAAAGTTGACAAGGCGTTTCGGTTGCTATGAACAGTCGGTCCAGCGGCTACACCAAAGATACAACCGGCGACCTGGCACTATCTGTTATGTTTTCATACCTTGTCCAAGGCATTGCACTATCTGATGCTTTTCTGTAGCTGAGAGATCCCTTTTCTTTCCCATATTGCTTGAAACCTGTGGCCTGCTTAATAATGTGGAACAGTGCATTTTTTGTTTTTTATTTCTGAAAAAAATACTGTTTTCATTGGGTGGTTTGTTAAATGAAATTCGACTTATACCCTAACGGTTGAAGACTTGAAAATTATACCGACTGTCATTTGCATCGACTATTTAGGAAAATCCATGTAAAATATAATTGACATAATAATTTGGAACGCGTGTAGTTCTAGCATTTGTTCTGCGGTGTAGTCATGCTGTAGACATGCCGAGCATGTCTTAAGATAGAACTACACCGCAACACCGTACAGCAGCTGTACATCATCTTTGTTTATCCCATAAGGAGTCTTTCTTCCATGTGTCAATGGAAGACGTCGCAGCCAATCAGGAGGCTCAGAACAGCATTCGTGAAACCATGGATTCGCTCTGCCCACCAGGAAGTAACATGGGTGAGCCAATCACATCCCTCTCTTTTACAGAAACCAAACAAGTGTGTGGGGAAATGCTGAGAGATGCTGCCGCTTACTGTGTCTAGGGCAGTCTATTGGTATGGGTGGATGACTCTCAACAAAGAAGGTTGTAGGTTCAAATCCCGGTGTACAATGTTTAAGGTGTGTCCCAGCTGGAAGGTCATGGGTTTGAGTCCCGGAAGTATCCTACCTGTAAGCATCCCTGAGTGAGACTTTGAGCTCAAATCAATACAAACTCCCTCAGAAGCTCCGCCCCCACACATTGAAAAGCATTGCGTATCCAGGCGGAATTGTTGTTGTGAGAAGTCTTCGCCACTTTGTTTGTGTTCCTGTTTATGGAGCCAGGGCTTCAGCCAACAGTCAAATCTGAAAAAATAAGGTTGAAAAAAGCCTGCCACCACACGATCAAAGACATTTTAATAATAACAAGATGGAGCATTGTAATGGCTTTCAATGGAAGCAAAAATGGAACGCTTCTGGTCCCTTTAAGTGGGTGTGTCACTAACGGTATTTTGCAGTGGAGTCTCAAAGTAAATTTACCCAACAACAGTTCACTGCAGAAATACTGTTGTGGCCTCAGACTGATCGTGGGTACTTAATGCAATATACTCTAAATACCAATAACTCATTAACAGACAAATAATGGGCAATATTATGGTGAAATCCGTGGACCTCCTCGTTGATTTGAATGGACCACTGGGTCATTCTGGTTTTCATACAAGTCTCCCACCCCTTCGAAAAATGTAATGCGGAAGTGCCGTCCGTTGAACCCTCTTGTTAAATTCCATTCTCTCTGACACAATTGGCTAAATCGCTAAATGACTCTCTTCCTCCAACCACCATATTTGCTGTTAACGGATATCTCCTATGGAGGAATCTGGAAGCGGTCTGTCTCGTCTATATAATGTCTATGATAAATGCGTCAATAAAGAGTATGTGACATAATTGTAATGATGATTATTCCCTTCCCTCAACAATGTTGTTTTTTAATGTAAAGCACTTTGTGATGGTATATCTGTGAAAAGTGCTGAATAAATGAAGTTACTTACTTACTCTCCAGACAAGCGGCCATGGTTAGACCTGTGTCTCCGGGCATACACGATAGAGGATGAAGGCCACAGTAAAGCATGCTACCAGATCTGCCACACCAAATGTTCCCTGGGTCACATTTGCCCCAATACCCCCCTCCTCTGACCAGAGCCTGCCGCCACTATTTATTGTTGATGTTGTAGTTACCTTGCATTACTTGTACTTGAACATGCATTACATGTACTTTGATTGGCTTTGGCTAAGTGCAAAGAAAACAAGTTATGTTCTGTAACATTGTGTGAGATTATAATGTGATGTATAGTGTTTTTGTTGTTGTTGTGATCTTGCATGTAGTTCTATGGTTGTGATATTTTGACATTTTATTTTTGTATTTTTTCTAAATAAAATCCTTTATATTAAAGCTTTTAATGTCTTTTAATTTATTCCTGCATTGTTCCACTAAAAAAATAAAAATATTTTACTTTCTTTACTACTCCTTAAAGCTTTACTTTAAATAGCTAATTCTGTTAAATTATTCTGGAGAAAGTGTGTTTATATTTGAACTCACCTAATTCAAAAACATCTCTTTGATGAAAGGGTGTTCCCTCAGAAGCTCAGTCATCTGCTCCTCACATTGGACGCATTTCCAAGGCTAGGTTAGTGTTGTGTGGTGCGGTCTGCACCATTTTGCTTTCCCACCAGAGCCAGAAACACCAGATTATTTTTCTCATCATGCATACCTAGCAGCTAGCAGACCATGAATAGATGACAAAAGTTTACACATTAGTTTACAATCACACACTATACCTTTAACTCATAACATACAATAATGAGCTGTGAAGCTTGATAAAATCTAATCTGTGAAGGACATACATGTTTCTTTTCATGCTTCGATGTAGACTACAGTTGAAGAGAGCAGTAAGTATGAATTATTTGGACTGGTGTAATGATGGGATACAGCCGCCAGGAGGAGCATTCAAAGCCCATGTTTGCCTTTTCGTAATTTTTCCGCGGATGCGAGTCTTCAAAGATCTAGTTTAGCACCGCCACCCTGTTGCACCCGGGTCACTACTGCGCCCGGAGAAGAACAACCGTCGGTCCGGGGAGTTGAAAGGAACTTATCTTATAAGTAATTTCTATAGGCTTACCGTGCCTTTCTTTGACATGCGCACAGTACAAGGACGTGGGACGGGCTTTAATGTTTACATTCAGATATTTGGCCGTGGTAAGATTATCGCAACGGCTTCGTGATTATATATTGTGGAAGACGCTGTGACGCACCGGGAAAACAAATTCTACCTTTTGGAAACCATAGACTTTGAGGCGTCTAAGAGCAAACTTTTATGACCGCTAGCGCTGCTTAGTGAAGATTGTTATGCGTGGTTTATCAATCCTGTGCGGCAAGAACGCAAATGGATAAAAGAGAAATTAATTATTGGTATGTACATTAGTGAATAACAATGGTATACACACTGTTAAGGTTGTTGTTCTTTTCGTTGTGCTGCGAGGCAGTTAGAAATAAATTCCACTGGAAGGAAACAAAGACTACATTTACTACAAATGATTACAATTCCAACGCCTCATACAGGAATGTACACCATAATGCACATAGTCAGAGATGGCATGCTGCTTACGACCGAGCTGTCAACAGGAAGGACGGTTCGTGGACGCAAACGACAATTGCAACTGCTTCTTGGGACGCGGTTAGACCGTCACAAAATCATAACGCGTTGGTGGCCGAAACGACGCAACGCGCCGTGCGTAAAACCGGAGCACCAAACCGGACGCAGAGTGTCGGGTCAGAGGGCTACGGAAACGTGACCGAGCGCATGAATGGAAAGTTGGCCGACGACACGAAACCGTACAGTGGAGGACGGACACATTTAGGCGCCTCAGCGGGATATGTACAACGTGGGCATCGCACAAGAGCGCCCGTTGACACACGGACTTCACACAGCCGTCAGAGGCGAAACGCAGTGCGCGGCAGGGAACGTCACAGAGAAATGAGTCAGGCAGCTACGCTATCCGCTGATACTTTACGTGACCCAACCGTCATATTGGAGCCGCTGCCTTATGCCATGGCCCAGGAGCGAGGCCCAGACTTTCTGTTCAATGAATCCAGCGACTATGACCCATTTACGCACCCAGACCTTGACGACAGCACACCGTTCGTGCCCGTGAACACACAGACAAGACGCAAACAATTAAATAACCCCTTTTACCCCCTGACTGCAGAATCCTATGGGGCATATGCTGTAACGGTAGTCGCGGTCATCATTTTCACCGTGGGGATAATTGGCAATATGGCGATCATGTGTATAGTCTGTCACAACTACTACATGAGAAGTATCTCCAATTCTCTATTGGCCAATCTCGCCCTGTGGGATTTTGTTATCATCTTCTTCTGTTTGCCCTTGGTGGTCTTCCATGAACTCTCAAAGGATTGGCTGCTGGGGGCATTTTCCTGCAAGATCGTCCCCTATCTTGAGGTAAAGTATTGGTGTATTATACTCTAACACACCCGGCCCACTCACGTTAATTAAGCTCATGCTCTGCTAGAGGTTCAATTGGAAACACTGAATATCAGCGTACATATATTAGTACTGTATTTAGTCCGTCTTGTACATTATGTATGCAAGTGTGGGGCAGTGTCAACGTCTGTTCTAGTGTAAAATCATTGAGATATGAAGGATCTGACTTCATATTTATAGTCTGTTATGAAATGAAATGACTGCTTTCCTAGTTGATAACTAGAAAACCCTATCACAAACAAGGTATCAGTCATGTAGCCCTGCTCTAACAGGTGCACCAACACTGAAGTCATATCAATCCACGCAAACACAAAGTGACTTTCTCTGTGACCATGTAGCGGCATTTAGCTCTGGCTGGCTTCTCAGCCCTTCTCACCCCTACACGACCTCCAGAAAAGCAAAGGTCAAGCATGGCCTTCTCCGCCACGCACACATCTGGCTCTGCTGCAGATTCTTTCCTGTTTCCTGTTTGTGTTACTCATAGTCAGCTGTGTGGGCTAATACCAGGGGTGGGCAATAATTTTGGGCCACATTGAAAATGCCAACCTTTGTTAACCACAACTTTGTTAACCAACATGCTAAAACATTTTAAAATCAAGAACAAAACCGCTAACTTTGTTAACTTTCATATTTATACTTATATTTTACATATTTATATTTGCACCATTTTCATAATCAAATATAACAGTTCACTTTAACTATGTTATTTCCTTTATGCAGCAGTAAATGAAGTAACCTTCTGCAGAGCTCGTCAAGTAATTTTATGTTGTATAATTATTTTTATGTTTGATGTACCAGGCGGGCCGGGCAGAACGTCTCAAAGGGCCGCATCCGGCCCCCGGGCCTGACTTTGCCCAGGCCTGGCTAATACAGTGCCACCATGGCACATGGCTGCCTACAAACGTGGTTTTACTAACATGTAAATCATTGCTTTATTACTGCACAGTACTATAGGTAATCGCATATGCCACCCAAAGTGTTTGTCACACACACACACACACACACACACACCCCCCCTTTGGCTTTTGTATCTGCGAGGCTTGCGGCTCAAGTGTCAAGGAACTGCTGTTGTTCCCAAGACAATGGTAAGTAGGCTAGGAGGAGGCACTCCTCTGTCTGGCACTGCACTGTCAGCAGGAACAGGTGTTGTAGCCAACACGCGTGGACCGGAGGGCCTGTAGACTAGAGCAGTGGTTACCAACCTTTTTCCCTTGGAGCCCCCCCACTGTATGTTACTGTTTACGTTCCACTTCTATCTAGAGCTATGCATAGATTATGACATTTCATCCATTTTTCTCTTGGACTTATTGAAAGGTGTCTTAAAAGTCAATATAAAAGTTTGATGCAGTCCTTAAATATTCAATACACATTTGTACATGATCAAATATATCTATTTATAGCGCAGCCGATGCTTTTCATTGGGGGTAAAAGGTTGTAGTCTGCTTAATTAAGGGGATTCTTGGTCTAGCCAATCACTGCTGTACTGTACAGGCAGTAGGCGGTCTTGCTACATGCCTGCACATGTGAAATGGACTTCTGGATTGATGGTTTTGATATGTCCAACTGTTTTTCTAAATCCCTACATATAGAAAAATACAATATACGCAACAGAAAAAGCCAAGGTGGTAACTGTTAGTGTTGTTGAGCTGCCCCGTTAGTGTTGAGCTGCCCCGTTAGTGTTGTTGATCTGCCCCGTTAGTGTTGTTGAGCTGCCCCGTTAGTGTTGTTGAGCTGCCCCGTAAGTGTTGTTGAGCTGCCCCGTTAGTGTTGAGCTGCCCCGTAAGTGTTGTTGAGCTGCTCTGTTAGTGTTGAGCTGCCCCGTTAGTGTTGTTGATCTGCCCCGTTAGTGTTGATCTGCCCCGTTAGTGTTGAGCTGCCCCGTTAGTGTTGTTGAGCTGCCCCGTTAGTGTTGAGCTGCCCCGTTAGTGTTGTTGATCTGCCCCGTTAGTGTTGAGCTGCCCCGTTAGTGTTGTTGATCTGCTCTGTTAGTGTTGTTGATCTGCCCCGTTAGTGTTGAGCTGCCCCGTAAGTGTTGTTGATCTGCCCCGTAAGTGTTGTTGAGCTGCTCTGTTAGTGTTAATCTGCCCCATTAGTGTTGATCTGCCCCGTTAGTGTTGTTGATCTGTTCCGTTAGTGGTGATCTGCTCTGTTAGTGTTGTTGATCTGCTCTGCATGTGGATTATCACATTCTCAGCCAAATAATCAATGACACAAGATAACGGCACATCTCACAAGTACTCCCCAGGACAAAAGCACAGATTTACATGGTTCAATGTGGCTCACAGATGCAGATTACACCGTCATACGCCCATAGTCTCTGCAAAATGTAGTTCTGGAAAATGGAACAGACTTCGAAATAGAAAGCAATAGCTTTCCATAACTTTATTGCTTGTCTGTATTCTGCAAGCTAACTTTAATCGTATGTAAAGTTAAAGGTGCTTCTATTGTCACATACACACACATGTAGTGAAATTTGTTCTCTGCATTTAACCCATCCCTCAAGGGAGCAGTGGGCAGCCACTGTGCAGCGCCCGGGAAGTAATAAGGTTTTAGTTCAATATTATACATTTCACTTGAAAATATATGAATTAATATAAATTTTACTGCTGTAGCAGTGTAGAAACATTTCAGCTGAATCCAGCCGCAGAATGCTTGAACAATGACAACGAAGTTAATATTAGATGCCAGACAGGCTTTTGAGTGGAGGCTGGAGTGTAGAAGCCTTTACTGTATGTTAGGTGTGCCTTATTCTAGTATGATGGCCTACGTGGAATGGACGGTAGTTGACTGCCTCTCTATTTACCAGTGTAATTTAATGTATGTTTTCATTTCGTTCATCCACACACATTTGTCATGCTCCTTTAATGTTTAATTAATGTCCTTTAAATCTTTCTTATTTCATAACATTATTTTATAACCAATCTATGGCTCTGATACAGTAGAACATTTCAGGCCCACAGCTGGTCAAAAGCCTTTAAATGTGTAACTGTTCAGAGAAGATGGAGAGGGGAGTATCTTTAACGGGATGTCATGGCGACTAATATAATACTTTGCATACTGTAAAAGTCTACTTCCCCGTCAGATACTGTAACAGTTCTGCAGATGAGACCAAGCCAAGTCTAGATGCTTGGTTGACCTACTTCATATGTAGGCCTGCTGTTCTTGGAAAGTCATTTCATTTCAGTATCTGTAGACATGATACCTTGTTGAGTGCGTTGAACCCTGGACAGTTTGTGTTCCCTCAACAGTGGTTTGGCACTAGGAAGCTACAGTAACAGCCATACCTGCTAGACAACATGTGACATTCAACCAGACCAAAGATATCTATTTGTATCTAATTAAAATCTAAAGAAAGTTTAATAATGGTTTATAATATATAATTATATTATTATAATACCAATTTCAGCAATAGAGAATTGTGTTGCAGTTTGCAACTTTATTGTAAAGAAATAACTGAAGAAGCCATGTTTGATATCTAGGAGCTCTCATAGAACAACATGGTTGCCCAGTGAACAATATTGGCTAAACGTGACATTATCGTAACAGTATTCTCTGAGTAGGGTATACTGACTCAGAGAATTGATACAGAGAGGGGGAATCGAACGGCACAAATTCTTTATTTTTTTATTTATTTTTTTGGATGGTGGAGAGAAAGTTTTCACCCTTTACCCAGACCAGAACTACCCAGCAAGTCAATGGGGAGGTCCACAGATTTCACCATAATGTGGCCCATTATTCCTCCCTGGGGAGTTAATGGGTATGTATTATGAGTATATAACATGAATTCCCAGGTACCTACGATCAATCTGAGGCCACATTATTTTTTGCAGTGAAACTGTTTTTGTGGTAAATTGACTTTATCAGGCCATGCGTGGTAGATGTAGCTGTCTGGGCACTGCCTACATCTGCCTCCACAGCAAAATGCATTGGTGACACGCCCACTTAAGAGACCAGAAGCGTTCCATTTTTGCTTCCATTGAAATGCATTACAACGCTCCATCTGTGTTACTATTCAAACATCTCTGGTGCACTGTAGTGTGTGTATGTGAGCTGCGTGTTCCTTATGTGGGCCAACACGTGCGTACAGCAGCTGAGGGACTTGTTGAGAGAGTCTGGAGAGGCTCACTGAGCTGCTCTAGACGTCTCCCTGGGTTATGTTCTGTCTCACCGCCCTGTCACGCGTCACACCTTCAGCTGGCTCCCAGACAGGAGTGGTGGCTCGGCACAACACAGCCTCTGTTTGGGGTCAGTGTGCAGGACAAGCACGGTTGACAACCAACCGCTCTTCTCACTCCGGGACCTTCCATTAAAGGTGTAGTCAGTGATTGTAAACCAATACACCTAATTATTATTACTTTTATTTATTTTTTATTTTTGTTTACGGTTCTGCCTGTTCTGTGTGAGCTCTGAAACAATTATCCTGTGATTCAACACAGCCCTGGCTCTGTAAATGGGAACACAAACAAAGTGGTGCAGACCGCACCACATGTATGCATGTCAAGTTGTCAATATTTGCGTTTATTTTAATTTGATGTTAATTTGATTTAAGATTTACAATCTTTTAAACATTTGAGTTATATTTCACAATGCAAAAGTCACTATACAGTACATCTGCTATTTTTGGAAAAACACTGGCGCACAGATGGTTGGTTTTCTGCCTCCCTCTCCAAGCTTTCACTCAAGTGATTTCTTCAAATGCATCGGAGGGAAGAAACTGTGGTTGTGGTTTTTAGTGATTGGTAGGAAACACTTTCTAAATGTGAAATGTACAGTTCTGACTTTTAGTAACCATTTATTCTTGTTGATCACACATCGTATATAAAGGTATACGATGACTGATGTGTGACCTATCCAGCTATTGACGCATCTGCTGTGGTCAAATCGTCTGTAAATGGAATGTAAATGTTCCTTTACTCTATTTGTGGTACTGTAGCATTTTTATGTTTAAAGCTTTCGTGATGGATACAGTGTTGTCACAGTACAGGTACAGTGAGAGGTGTTGTTTGGGTTAAACCTGTAGCCAGTTAACTGCTTATGTTTACCCTGTGAAGCACCATGTAAACCTAATTTTGGAAAGGCGCTATAAAAAAAAGTGTATTACGATCACTGATACATCAACCATACATTGATATCGGCCGTTATAGGCAATGTTGACTGCAATCTGTTTAAGTGGTGGATGTTTCTTTTGTGTGTCATCAATTTTGCACTGCTAAATACAGTAAATTAAATAAATTGGAGAAGATCCCATAGGTCTATGATACCACCAATAACCGTCTCTGAAATCATTTGAGACATATACTGTAGCTTTTTCAGTGGCAGAGGAAGCACAACTCCCTGATGAAACAGTACAGACAGGTACTCTAGCAGTGGGTGCTGTGTATACACGTGGTTTGTTTTCAAATATAAGTGAAAGAAAATGTCGGCCGTGTGGGAGTATATTTCACCAACACAGGCTGTCGGCCAAATTCTCAGTTTAAACGTTGACATTGTTGGCCCAGAATTTCACAATTGTGAAATTGGATTTGTAAACGGGAACATAAGCAAAGTGGCGAGCACCGCTCACAACGACAAAGCCGCTTGGCTTTGTGTTTCAGTGTGTGGGGAGCGCTTCTGAGGGAGTTTGTTGTGATTTGTGCTCCAAGTTAGCAAGCGTTCTATAGAATGACCCTGCCTTTAATTGTTGCTGCTGTTGTTGTCCAGGTGGCGTCGCTCGGCGTCACCACCTTCACGCTGTGCGCCCTGTGCATCGACCGCTTCCGCGCCGCCTCCAACGTGCAGCTGTACTACGAGATGGTGGAGAACTGCGCCTCCACCGCCGCCAAGATGGCCGTCATCTGGGTGGGCGCGCTGCTGCTGGCGCTGCCCGAGCTGCTGATCCGCCAGCTGGCCACGGAGGAGGAGGGTGTGGTGGCGGAGGGGGGATCGCCCCCCGGTGGCCGGGGCGAGCGCTGCGTCGTGCGCGTCTCCACGGCGCTGCCCGACACGCTGTACGTGCTGGGCCTGACGTACGACGGCGCCCGGCTGTGGTGGCACTTCGGCTGCTACTTCTGCCTGCCCACGCTCTTCACCATCGGCTGCTCGCTGGCCACGGCGCGCAGGATCCGCGCGGCGGAGCAGCGCGTCCGCTCCGGTGTCCGCGGCGGCGGCAACAGGAAGCAGGTGCGGCTGGAGAGCCAGATGAACTGCGCGGTGGTGGCGCTGGCCATCCTCTACGGCTGCTGCGTGGTGCCGGAGAACATCTGCAACGTGCTCGACGCGTACATGGCCGCCGGGGTCGCCGCGGCGACGCTGGACGCGCTGCGCCTCGTCAGCCAGCTGCTGCTGTTCGCCAAGTCGGCGGCGACGCCGGTGCTCCTGTGCTGCCTGTGCCGGCCGTTCACCGGAGCCTTCCTGGACTGCTGCTGCTGCTGCTGTCTCGGGGAGTGTGCCCCGACGCCGGCGACCCCCGACCCCCGACCCCACGCCGCCAGCGACAACGAAGACGAGTGCACCACCGCGGAGCTGGAGCTGTCGCCCTTCAACACCGCTCGCCGGGACGCCGGCGCGAGGGCGCACTGATGAATGGGGGTGCCGCTGTCGTCTCAAAGGTCACAGGTCACTGTACTGTAGCACTGTACACTCTCATTAGTCACATTCCTCAGTATTCACTGATTGTAAAGGTCTAGAGATTAAAGGTAGGGTATACGTGTATCTAGGCAACATGATGGCAAGCGAGTAGCAAACTGACGTGGAGCAGCATGTTCCCAAAAGACAGTTTAGTTGTTATTACACCATGGCAACACTTGGGTCTACTGGGTTGTAGCGGACAGGTTTGAATAGTTGGTTTGTTTGGTCTGTAAACAAATGTGGTAAAGTGTCAATAGATCAATTGACCTCAACTATGGCTAATGCACACACGTTTGAGTTTACTAAAGGACAGATTGGCGTCTGTCCAATATGTTTACACGGTTTATACTTTTAGAGAATGTACACATGTACAGCTCAACTTTAAAAATTAGAATCTATAGTCATAGGTTTTACTAACTCGCTAGTGTTGTTTCTGAACGTGTCCTGGGTTCTGTAGTTCTCTTATTCAATTTCTATGCATCCACTTGGTCCAAATGAACCTTGAACCTGCTGAAAGTGTGTTTCATGTTTTTGCTGATAACGATGGTGATTCTTCTGAATCAAGTTCCACCTAGCTCCCTTGCTATGAAAGTATCATGTTATTCACGTTGTATTTGATAGCAGAAACTGTATTGGACACTTAAGTGAGTCTGTAATTGTTTTAGTTTTTTTATCCGAGAGCTGCCACTTTAATAAAAAAATAAATTAAAAAAAACAACAATTTTCTATCTTTTGACACATGTATTAAAACATGAACACACGTCCCGTACAGTACAGTAAGCTTATGAGTTGTTTGTGGAACTTTCACATAGGTAAAGAAATACAAGCCCACATATATGGATTTACTTGACCAATGGCACATACTGATTTACTTGACCAAAGGCCAAGCCTCCACAAAGTCTGTAAACTAGTCTGAAAGCTCAAGACACATAAATGTTATGATTCAAAGAAGTATCATTGCCTTATCAAAACATCTACAGAGTTCCATTATGGTCCCTGTAGTTTTACTTTAGTTTATCGATCGTGTCGTTAACAATGTTATGGAAATGCCATACGGTGTGAGCTGACCCCTCTGGTCTCCATGACGTCCTCGTCGTCAAGCTCCTTCAAGGGGACACAGCGGCCATTGTGCACTCCTCATATTGCCATGGTAAACTCAGGAGTCTCAGCTGGCCGTTGTCGTGTTGTGACATCACAGTCGGCCGGCACCAGTTTTATCGTTCTATGCAGTAGCAGTTATGTAAGAGTTACAGTCTACGGTTCATGTTCCTTTGGGCAAGGCAGGAAGGACAAGGGGGGTCCAATAGGGAGGCTCCTTAGCTGTGGACAAAAACAGGAGAGGAGCCCCCAGGTGCGTTCAAATTGGCAAACGAATGCAAACGTTCGCGAACATGTTCAATCAGTTTTATCCGTTTGCTTTGAGTTCACGCAAACAGTCTGAGGAGATAGTTCTAGGTGGCGAACCCACAACATGTAACCAGTTAAAATCTAACAATCATTTGCAATGTTTTACCCAGAACTTTCAAAATGTAAAATGTAGATGTAAAGCCACAAACATTCACCTTTCACCTTTAACCACTGGTTCCCTAGCACAGTTTTGCTGGGGAGGAAAACCACTCAGCAGTCTGGGCCGCATTCTTCTCACTCCAATCTCCACTTAACTACTGTATACGTTTCTGATGTGCATAGATTGTCCATCTATTAAATAGATGGAATAAAAATAGCATTACTAACCTGCTAATTTAGCAAGATTGTGTTATTAGGCGCCGAGCCCCGAAGGGTGCCAGGTCCCTATTGAAAACCCTAGTTCGTGTCATCCAAAGACCCCAAGCATGACCTGCAGCTGATCGGTTTCTTTTTCTGCGTGGAGTACAAGGTTATTAGAATGACTTGTCCTAAGTGGGTATGTCTCCCCACCCTTAAACTCCAGTCAAGTTAAAACAAGTGTAAACTATTTAACAACGCAGTTCAAAAGAGTTTAGCCCTTTAGGCACTAAACCTGCATACAGCAGGACTGTTTTCTACGTGGGGCAGCCAGACCGGCACCCACATACAGTAATTACACATTCCCATTCATTTTCACAACAATGGCACACAATGGCACCCTGCTACCAAACAAGTTGCTCAGTGACCTTAACCCACAGGCCTTTCAGGGTTGTTATGGAATGGACCAAGCATTTTGTCTGGATCTGGAGGTTGGTACAGTACCAACCCAGCCCATCTCCTCTCCTGGGGTCCCCTGTTCAATTCAAAGCATTTATTATAATAATAAAATAATACACTTGATACTATATGATAAATACCACGATGTAAGATTAAAATTAAATCTGTTTACCATTTGTAGTAGCAGTCAAGCAGTGCAATTTTGCATATAAATAAATATTTATTGTCATTTTGCACAATTATAAACCAAGTTTACCCCTTTACATTGAAATCCTTCCTTTGCCTCCAACTCTGAATGCCATTTATAATAATACAATGTATACAATGTTTTATTAAAAAGTAGTAAAAAATAAATAAAAATGAAAGATGATGTTTTTTTGATGTGCGTGACACAAGGGGTTGCGTTGATCTATGGACAACACCAATGAGAGGAGCTTTGATGGCCTCCCCCTTCCCAATGCAGGTAAGGAAGTGGGTACAGACCGCTCTACCCCTTTCCCACCAACGTGGACCGAGTGTGCATATAATCTGGATAAAACGGGCCAACCGGTGAGAATACTAAGGGGTTTATTGTCTAGTGTCCTCCGTCGTGGGGGATGATTTCAGCTACATTTCTAGGTCACCGCCTGTGATTGAGTGCTTCAGAGCATAAACAAATGTTAGCGCTTTGAGCACAACCCCCTCCCCTCCCCTCCCATCACAGTCCCTTGACCCTGTACGGCCCAATGGCATTCACGGATAGACAATTAGACAATAGCTATCTGCCAAATGATTGCCTCCTCTGTGTTCGCTCCGTGCAAATATGTTATTGATGTTGCCCTCTTCGCTCCCATTGACGGCGTAATCGCCGTGCTAATTGGACGCCAGGGCTGGCCTCTCTCACCCTCTCTGAGCCCTATACAACCATGCCCCTCACAGGCAGTGATCTCAGGGAAGCTGTGCACTGCTGGAGCTGATGCAAGTGAAGCAAGTGAGACATGGAAACACGCTTCGATGTAGACATCAGGAAGAGCAGCCACGTAAAGAGCTGGGAATCGCAGCCCCGGGATATAGGCGTGAATATGGGAGCGAAATGGGGATCGGGTTTAGCAGGAAGGGGGAATCACCAGACCATATTAGATGGCAATAGCTCCATGAAAACAACCTCCCTCTTACCCCATCCCTGCACCCCCCACCCCCCAGGGCGTGAGAGTGCAGCACATGTAATCTGGGTCATGGGCGGCAGATTACGGTGGAACAGGTGTCCAAAATGTCTCCCCAAATCAGAGGATTGATCTGGATTAGAGTATATCTCCCCGGGCTGGCGTGGATTTAGAACTGTATAAATCAGCAGTAACACGCTCAGCTTTGGTGTGAAGATATGAGCGAACACAGTCAACGAGCTCCCTAAATTACATGTTTTTGTTTTTGTTTGTTTTTTGCAAAGCAGACAAGAACAAGAACATCCTGTTTGGTGCCAGCAGCTGTGTGTGTGTGTGTGTGTGTGCGTGCGTGTGTGTGCATGCGTGTGCGTGCGTGTGTGTACCCACGTGCATATATTGTGCGTGTGTGTACATGTGTGCGCACGCGTGTGTGTGTACTATATGTGTACCCACGTGCCTATACTGTATGTGTGTGTGTGTGCTATATTTGTACTCGCGTGCATGTACGTACGTACGTACGTGTGTGTGTGTGACATGGTGCAGTATGGGGCTGTAAGATCCCAAATGGCTGCAGGCTCCTGCCACTATTGCAGAAGCAACTTCTGACAGCTGAACAGAGCCAACATGGCGGGGCCGCAGGGGCTGAACGGCACTCCGTGTGGACACATGCAGTAACACACGCTATGTGCTCAAAGCTATAATATTTGACAGCATTGCATTAGTGCGCGTTGAAGGCAGTGTGAGCGAGTGTTAAATGCAGGGTGTTAGTCATTCTCGAGAAGGCTTGCTAACTTTGAGCTCAAATCAAATCAACTCCCCTCAGAAGCTCCTATCCCCCCACACCCCCTACAATGAAACAGATTGCAAGATCAAGGGCATTGTTATTGTGAGCAGTGCCACTTTTATTTGTGTTCCTGTTTAGCTGGCTGTAGAAGTACCAAGTCATTTTGACTGGTACAGAGGGAGCTCTGCTTATGTAACGCAACACCTGTCCCACGGAAAATACAGATAATAGCACAATTATATTTTTTAAACGCTGATTTATTATTTTACAAAAGTACACACCATGTTTTTATGTCATATTATTTGCTAGTTTTTAATACCATGAAATATTATTATGAACCTTTTTATTGTGACATAATCATAAGGTGAGCTTATGGAATCGTTACATCCCTATAATACTGTATACTAGTGTATACATATCTGATGTAGCTATCCCAGAGCCCCAAGCTATGGCCACAGCTCACTGTGTGAAACTTGGCTGTGAATAGGTAGCCTACATTGCTCTAGTGTATTGTACTGTGTGGAGATATACGCAAGTCTGGACAAACAATCAGCTGTGTTAAAACATGCAGGGCAGCGGCCCACTAGGACCAGGATTGGGAACCCAACCTATTAACCAATTAACTGTTCTGTACTATAAAGCCAATTGTTCGTCTGTTGGTCTTTCAACCATCTGCAGCCCTTTCCTGTTTGTGCCTGCTGCTAGCTACATTTACTCTCTTAGCACTCTTTATACTGCCCCATCCCTTTCTGTGTGGGCCCACCCGAGCCCAGTGAGGGCTACCACAGCACTAGGGCCAAGTAACACACTGTGCATTGTGCTGCTGTGTGGCAGCGTTTGTTTCTGCTCAGAGATTGTGAATGGAAGAGAATGCAGAGAAAAAGAGAGAGAGAGAGAGGTCAGACTGACTGACAGCCATGTTCTGATAGGGAAACACAAAGTGAGTTGTTTTACTAAAGTCACAGGATGGGGAAAGGCAACACCTGACCAATGGCAACATTTGATATGAAATGTGTTTCGATTAGGCATTTTTAGGCTGAAATACGAAACGGACATCCAGTTATATCTAACTTTTATTCACCCTATTTATGAATGCAGCTATGTATCTTTCTTGGTATGTGGATCGATTGTGGATCTGATGTGGATTATCTTTAAAGACCTCCGATTGAAGCCTTTTGATATCAGAGCGATGACAGACTGGAATCACACAGGTTTAGTGTTACCTAGTTACCTAGCTTTCCTGTACCCCATTTTACAATATTAGAATCATCGACTGGAGTACGTGAAGGCCTACAAACTGCCAGTCATGTTCCATGAGAAAAGCGTGGACCCGCTCTGACTCCCATTAAAGAGGAGAATGTTTGCTGAGTGTTCGCAATAAATGAAACAACAAGGGGCCCGCCCGCCCCTGGTCACTGCGAGCACTGGGAACACTGGGAACAATGGTTGGCCTGTGTGTCCCTCTGTGGGCGAGGCACCAGGCACCAGCGCATGGTTCACACCAGCTGGGCAGCCGGTCCCTGGGCAGACTACAGCTGCAGGGGCGCGTTCAGATCAGAGGTGTGCGTTCAGAAACGGCGAACGTTTGCGAACATGTTCATCAAACAGTTTTACGTTCGCCAGGAACATTTGAGGACGTAAGAGGTAGTTATCAGTGCACACACATTGACGCTGGATGAAGGTTGACAGTTTATATCTAATACTTTTGTACAATACTTTTGTAATGTTTACACAAATCGATCAAAGCAAACACATTCGCCATGAACGTCCACTAATTCTGAATGTACTTTCTCGGCCTCTTCCCTTCATCAAGCAGTAGTTACATAGTAGACTGTCTCTAGTCTCAGCCTCTTCATCAGCACTACGTCACATAAGAGACCGTCTCTAGTCTCAGCCTCTTCATCA
>JAODUE010056126.1:0-17274 GCA_027564755.1 Amblyopsis hoosieri | reverse complement strand
GGTGAAAACACTGGTCAATGTAAACTTCAAGGTCCTCCAAGCACTCGTCTTCGAGGTCCTCCAGAGCGATTTAGATTATTTTATTTGTTATAATTTAAAGTGGCAGAAGGTTTGTTTAAATAAATGTTTGTTTAGCTGCACACCGCCATACTTAATCACGCCGCCATGTTTACGGATACGGAAGTCACTTTTTTCACCAAATTCACCAAATATCTAATTGAATTTCGCTATCTTACAGTTTGCTGTGTTGATAAAATTAGATACTTCTACACAGCCCTGGCTCTGTAAATGGGAACATAAAGAAAGTGCCGAACACCACTCATAACACAAAAGTCATAGCCATAGTCAATGTGTGGGGCGGAGGGAGCAGAGGAATATTGTTTTGATTTTACCTTGAATTTAGCAAGCTTCTCGAGTGACCGACTGACTCTGCATTTAAGACTTGTGGGATAGAGGTGTTGCGACTCTCAAACCTTGTTGACCCTTTACATCACGGCACAACCATGGTCCTTTCTGCATTGTATAAATGTTTGTATTGGCTTGCTTTGTGTTATGGAGGGTACTTTTTGCCATTTAATCTCTTTCTACTTTCCATTTGTCAGCTATGAGTATTGTAAATGGACATTATAACTAGGGCTGTCGCGATAATCGCAATATTGCAATACCGCGGTGTTGCTAACCCAACCGCAAGCCGTGGCAAGCAACCGCCGTTAACGCAATGTTAAAAAAAAGTTCTCATGAGACTAGCCCATCGAATGTGACGTCTGATCTATGGCGTGTGCGCTATTGAAGCACAAATCCCCGCAGCCCCGTATTAGCTGGTTGTAGCCTCTTATAATACATCCATGGTTGTAGCCTTTGGGAGTGTATGTATTTACGACACTCCGACGTTGCGCTTTACTACAGTTTAGTAAAGTTCTGTACTGGGAAGCTTACCATGCTGCGCGCACACACTTGATTGATTCCTTTACGACATGTCTGTATTTCGTGTGGGAAAGAAAATTGAATGTTATCCCCTAACCTTTTGGGTTGTTCAATCGAAAACAGCCTACTGTGCCATAACTTCTTTCTGTCTACATGCTACGGTACCTAAATCAAGATGGTGTAGGCTACGCTTGATGTGCCATAGGCTTTTGATCTTGCGCTATTTAATATGCTTTTAATTTATTTGTCATATTTTCCAGCTGATATTTTGGCCAAACATCTGCCGAACAAAGTTACATGTTATCACCTACGTACAGTCAGAACACCAGTACAAAACTGGTAGAAAGCCTATGCTGTTGCACAATTGTCTCACCACGGACTGAGATCACGTTGCTTATAAATGCCCCAGAATCACACTATTTCGGAAGCTCTGCACCACGAACTTGGCCATAATACCACACCGCAGACGCCGGTATTGGGCCAACCTAAATCACCGCATGTACATTTTCTTCACTGCAACAGCCCTAATTATAACCTTTGCATTTCCTGCATAAAAAGGTTTTTGTTAGAATATTACACTAAATGCTCTCACCGATGGCATACCATTTTTTTTTTTTTTCAGCACACATCTAGCAGTAAACGGTAGAGGTGCACCGATACCAGTTTTTTAAGACCGATGCGAGTACCAAGTGCTTGAGCATCGGCTGATACCGAGGATCAATTAAGGGGAGTTAAGTAAACCTATGGATTGTTTATAATGAGGATAATCATTTCCGCTGCTCTCTCAAGGGTAAATCACTTTCTTCTATAATACATTTTATTTTGGACATCTTTCTAAACACAACGACTTCTTGAATTGCAAATACATAGATATAAAACAGTTGGCTGAAATTTACATACTATAGTAATAAACATTTGATCTGAGAAATATATACTAAATAAACTAAACAAAATAAAACAGTCAGGTGAGAGTGAAACCAAGGGTCAAATGTCATAGGCAATCTTGAACCTTGAATTTAGGTTGAATACCGATACACGATATATATCGGTATTTTCTATAAAGTGGGCTAAATCCTCAGGCATAGAGAAAAAACAGGAAACCCGATGGAAATTTTACAATTAAAATGTTTAGCTACATTAATTTACATATGTGAGCTTTCTCTAGTGGCCACTCGCTCCTGACTCCACTCCAGGCCAAGTGCTGGCATGGAGGGAGAGACGTACTAATCGAAAAAGTAATGAATAAATGCATAACTATATCGATATAAACGATATTGTCTTCTAGCCAATGAAGTTGAGAAATTGAAAGTTGCAGTAATCCAGGCGGGAAGTGACAAAGGCATGGATGAGAGTTCATTGCTTGAGTAGGAAAGTGAAGGGCGAAGTCTGGATAAGTTTCGGAGGTGGAAGAAGGATGCCCGGGTGATGGTTTTGATGCGTGATTCAAATGTTACACCAAGGCTTTTGGCAGTTGTTGACCATGGAATGGGAAGACCAGCAATATTTAGGTTAGGGTGTTGTTGTCAATGAAAGCTGCTGTTAAATTTAATGGCGTTTAGTGTCATACAATTCTGAATGTCCTGAAGAGAGTAGAGCTGTGGCAGCCTGTTTAGCCTGTCTACCGGTAGCCTAGCAAAACAGCTTGCGTGTAGTAAAGGTGATTTTTATTGTAACTCTGCATTTAACCCATCTCTCAAGGGATGGGTTAAATGCAGAGTGACAAACGTTGCATTGTGCTGCCCTTTATGTGTGCAATTACGGTAAATCATACACAGGCAGAGTGCTTACATTTAAGTATGAAACTATGGTAAATTATATATGCAGGCAGTTTATAAATTTAAATCATACCACTAACGTTTTCGTCTCCTCTCTTTTCGTCAACGAAAATACATCTTCAATTTAGTCCTAATTTTTATCATCAGTGATCTATTTTCGTCCTGTTAACGTCTCGTTTTAGTGATGGAAAAAGGTTAGTTGACGAAAATAATTGCTGCATTATTAATCAATCGTACTCTGAAGAATTCAGTCATGCCAAGTATGAGTATTTTTCCATGAGTATCGGCCCGATACCAGTACCAACAAGTATTATCTGTGGATCTGACTATCTGTGGAGTGACTTCACGAGACGTCCTGACTAGTGGGTTGTGTTGTTTCTATGTCCTCAGGCAGACTATTTCAGCTGCATTGCCACCATAGTGTATCTGCGCAAGGAAAACTGCCTGTACCAGGCCTGCCCCACCCAGGACTGCAACAAGAAGGTGGTGGACCAGCAGAATGGGATGTTCCGCTGTGAGAAGTGTGACAAGGAGTTCCCCAACTTCAAGTACCGCCTGATCCTCTCTGTGAGTGTCCCCAAGCCTTTAAAGTGTCTTGTATGTGCTACTGAAATGCATATTTAACATAGCAGCAAACACTTATTTTTTCAAAGCCGGGCCTAGTGCGCATGCATGTTGGAGACATGGCATTTATTTTTGACAGATGCTGGTTCTCTAGTGAGACATCTTGTGGCAGACATGATTATGTATAGGCAGGGCTCGATCTTGCCGGGTACCCGTGGCAACACTATTTGACATTTTGGCCACCAACGATATACAGCCAGTGGGCACCATATTAATTAAATGTTTTAAATGTGTGCTATAGTATTGTAAACTATATTTAGGCTATATTCCAAGCACTTGGATTGACAGTCAAACCAAATCTGCTCTCATTGGCTACTCTGAAAAAAAGGTGCTCGTCAAATGTGTCAACTTGTGCAAGCGGAGTTAGTAGGTAGACACGTGAGCTTTCCCTGGTGTCTCCGTCCCTTCGACACTCTGAATGTACTAAATCATGTGCTGCTGACTCCACTCCTCAGGCCAAGTGCAGGAATGGAGGGAGAGACGAACAAATCGAAAAATGAATGAATGATTAAACACATAATATAACTATATCGATATAAACGATATTGTCAAATGCTATATCTCTTTTGAAAAAATACCGGTATATCGCCCAGCTCTAATTCAAACCCGGTCTATACGATCTGTATCTACCAGACCGAATTAAAATGCAATTTTGGTGCCTTATTGGTACACGTTTTAGTTTTAAAACGGGGGTAAAAAGCTAAAATGTGTGTTTTAGAGCTGTATAATTATCTGATACTTACATGCATTGCGTAGCCTACAGCCACACTGGGCATGCACGTGCGGCATTTTGTCAGAACATGTAATACTAAGGAAGAACAGCATGGCGAAAAATAAAACCAGATATGTATTATCTTGGACTGGATCACTGAAACCTTTTCTGAAAGGAACCCTTAAGTGTAGGGCGGTCATGGTGGCGATGTATATATTTTCCCTTTTGGTGCTCTGAAACAGAAGTAAGATAATCACTCATCGCACATTATGACATGAGGTAGGCTACTGTTAACTACGTTAAACATACTTAAAATGCCTAAAGCAAAATGTTCAAAACAGATAAAGCACCCTGTCTTTCTAATTATAGCAGCGTTTACCGTTCATATGCCTATATGTTTACCTCAACAAATTACTATGATGAATGGTGAGCGCTGGCGGTTTAGGAACAGTCAACAAATTACTGTGAATCATAATTTGAATAATAATGAATAACAATGAGGCAACGTTTAGGAGGTTTTAAAAGTATCGAATTGGCACCGGAATCGTATAAAACCTAAACGATACCCAGCCCTTATTTGTGATTGTTTTTCAATAGCCTTTCAAACGTGTGAATTTATAATGTATAAATATGTGGAGGGGTAACGATACAAATTAATAAACAGCCTACATGATAAGATTAAAAAAAATGTATTTCCTATATCAACAACTGACTTTTTGTTACTTTGTAAAAATGCAAGTAATATTGAGGCCACTAATTAGTAATTTTGTCCACAAGATGAAGTGGCTTGGTGGCCCGAGTGGCCAGTGGATATTTTTATATTTGTCTACCCGTGTATAGGTCCTTTAGGCAGGCACAGGCAGCCTGACCCACATGGACGAACTGACAGACAGGATGACTGTGTGATCAGCGCAAATGGGGCTTCTTGCGCCTTAGATCATGACCACTCAATAAGCAGACTCATGCAAAATCACCATACACCAGACCATGCGCAACTGTCACTGAATTCAATAAGCACATAAACAGAAAATGATGCTAGAGTAGAAATGGCCATATAATGGTTGACTGTTGCCACTAAATAATCTTCTTCCTTCTGTTTGTATTTCACTGACGGTTCCACTGTTTTCCTCTCTTGTTTGTTGTGATGGCCCCTCGGGAGTGGCTTATTCCCATCTTAAGGTCTTTTAGGTTTAGTTCTCCCATGCATTTCTCTACTGCCTACACTTGTTCTTTAGTTGTGTTTTAAATACATGTATTGTAAGGCTATTCCTGTTGCAGCTAGCGCCTTGTAATGCCCACTTATTTTTAAATAGGTCTTTGTTTGTTTTGCAAAAACTGGAATTTGTAGATTTGGGTCATTCGATAGCTGTATTTTATCTTTTTTGTTATTGAATGGGTATGGATAAATGCAAATATATCCCTCTTTGATTGTTGGCAGCCAGAAATTAAGGACAACAAATTACAGCAATAAATAACTAAAACTAATTAATTACAACCAGACAATCTGTAGTAAGCAGCTTTTCTTTAGTTTTCGTTGCTCACCAGTCAGCATATTGCTATTCAAAAGCTGTGAATGTGACTTCACTGTATGTCACACATGCACCTTGGCTCTGGCTTGCTTTGCAGTGTTTACCAACAAGCTAAGCTAACCAATGAACACTAAACACATTTTGCAAGTGTATATATTTTCTAGGGATATTTGAGCATTCAGTATTAATCAGCTAAATGTTCTAAGCAGACTGATTTACACTGTTCTTTCCTTCACCTTGATTTATGTTTTCGTGCTCATCTCCTGACAGGCTAACATAGCAGATTATGGGGACAACCAGTGGGTGACTTGCTTCCAGGAGACAGCGGAGGCCATTCTTGGTCAGAATGCCACTTACCTCGGACAGCTCAAGGACACGGTGAGAATTAGTCTGGCAGCAGGAAATGAACTGGCCATGAGTCTTTACTGCTAATCACCCATACACGTTTTGTATACACACTTGAATGTCTTGCAGTAGCACAAGGGCCTGTGCTAAATTAACTGCTTGGTCTATGCTTGCTGGACAGAACAAATTATCCTGGAAACCATTTATTCAGTCCTTAATATTCCTTTTGCTTTAATTTGAGCAAAACCAATTAAACTATTCAATCTAAAGCATGATGAATCAAAATGTCCTCAGCTTGTTTTGTTGAAGGTGAGTCAATATAGATGTTTCTCCTACACAGAACGAAGCTGCCTTTGATGAGATTTTTCAACATGCCAACTTCAATATGTTTGTCTTCCGTAACAGAGTCAAGATGGAGACCTACAATGTAAGTACTGCTGGAAATGGTCAAGTGCTTGTCTTCCCCCATCAGAATGCATGTTGTAATATTTCTTTTGTAAATGGCTCTAAATCATCCTCCCTTGTGGTTTTTATTTGAGCTTGAAATTCACATCATGTAAACATTATTTATATTGAGCCTTTTGTATTTTGTGTGTTGTAATGCGTTTCCATTCATTCTGTTTTTCCCACTGCTGCTCTCACTTTGACTGACAGAACAATCTCACTAAAATGCCTTTGCTGTTTGCCTAGGAATGCTGCTCATTTTCAGTGGCATTGTGTGAGGAGGTGCACATAGATTAGTAGTGGTCACTGTTTGCTGTCAGAAGCACAGATAAAGGCTTGTTGTTGGAGGGAGGGAGAGAGGGGTGGGGGAGCGCGGCTGAAAGAATTGATTGGACTGGGGCCTTGAGCGGGAAGTCTGTAGCTGCGCCAGGGGGCTGCATCCACCGTCCACCAACGACAGAGGCCAATGTGTGCCTGTGGCACTGCTGCAGGGAGCCTCTGGCTGCTGCCTGCCAAGCACACATTCCTTCAAGACTGACACCTGCAGACTCTCATTCAGGCCTGGGTTATTCCTGCCTCAAAGCACTGGCCAAACATTATGTGCCTGTCGTGTGGAGAGTGTTTGTTTGTGGGGAATAGAGCAGGTTTTAAATGGGAGAATACGCGCTCACACAATGATGCCTTGTATAGATTGTTCATCAAAATGTCTTATGGCGATGGGATCGACAGGTAACCACATTCCTTGGCCCAGTGCAGTTTGCCTCTGCGCATCACAGTCGTCAGGTGGGCCGTGTAATGAGACGTTTCCCTGCTGAAGTAATTGCAATGCTATTCACTGGGATATTGGATAGATACCTCTGTGCCTTAAGGTAAAAACACCTTTTCAAATGCAAATATTATACATCGGCAAATCTGGCAGTCTCAATTGCCTAACCTCTGGACTCTAGAACCCTCAAAAGTCTTCAGACTCCTGTCGACACGTTGGTCTCTTCAGAGGTTCACGTAACCATCTCGAATCCGTCAACCTCCGCGCCAGATAACGCCTCTCGGCACTTAAAGGTGAAGTTAATGCAAAGATAGGTGCAAGTAGGTCGTAACTGTCATCCTCTTTTTGTTCTTATCGAGAGAACCTGCCGCAAGTGTCACTACCTAATCTCCTCAACATGCCCACACGGCTTTTGGCTTCCCTCAACAAGCCTTAAAGACTGTCTGATAATCGGAAGGTGTTGCCCGGGGCTGTAATATTGTAATTGTTGTCCTATTGGTCTCACTTTACCCTCCTGCCCTTCCCGTCTACTAGACACTGCAACTCATTTCCATCCTCAATGAGAGCAAATCAGAGAGGAGAGGTCACATTGAAGATGAAGGCAGCCAAGGCTTTTTACTGCTACAGCGCATCAATCCGGGCCACTCCGTGTCTGGTTTCAAAAAGACGTGCGGCGGATTTGCATATCAAATGGCAGGCTGATGCTTCTTTCTGCTCCCATAAATCCTGCCTTTCTGGCAGGATGTGACCAACACTAATCGCATGATGAACTGTCACACTGAATTGTGAGGCTGCAGCGCAGTTTGTCATGTGCAGAGAGCACAGAGAGGTTAGGGGACAAGACTATGTTGAGAGCCTCTGTCTTTCACTCTTTTTAGATGCCAGGGAATGAAGAGTGAAAGTCCCCAGTATACCTTTCATCTCTACTTGGAGGGGTTGGGGGGGAGTGGTGCTCTGTATAGGAAGAGTGTCATTGCTTTTTGCATTAATTTCTTCATGTGAGTGAGTTACACAGTGCAAATCATATCTCTCACCAAAGTAACCAGTTGTTTAATCTCTCAGCAAACTGGCCTGCGGTCTGTAGCTTGCTTGTCTTAGTCTGAGATTTGGGGTGGTAACATTATGTAGTTTAGGGAAAAGGATTTACCATGGCTCCATCAAACTATAGAATTCCCTCTTCATTGTTTAGATTTTGCTTATTGGACAAACTCACTATGAACATGAGCTTGGCTTACTTTCTAAATAATTCCGCGTTGTGTTGACAGTTTGTGTTTTAGTATGTGATTGGGCCAGTGTGAATGCACTTTGGAGCTACGTGTAGCTGCCGTAGTATGCTCCGATGCATGTATGGCGGATGTATGGCTATAAGCGCACTCCGTTTTCCTTCCTCTGCACGGAGAGCCCAGCCCGGAGCAAACGACAGCTTTCTTTCTGTCAGCGCTGGCCAGATGCAAATCACAGGCCTGGGGGACCTGGTGGTACAGTAGAGCTGGCCGCCGCTGTAACATCACTGTTAGCATGCACAGATGCCTCACCCCAGTCTGTGGGTGTTTCTGTATCCACTTATTCGGTTATGGCTGACACCAAATGGTTCTTGGCTTGAGCCGTTGCTAGCCTGCAGGAGCCTTCTTGCTCAACTGGTATGAATGATTAAGGTGATTTCCATATCACCTACATGGGTATCAGGGGCGATTAATAGAGACAAAGTGAGTGTAACGTCTGCCTAAATGCAGAGAATGATGACCCTGAGAGGAGTGACCTTCTCCTGTCTAGACGGCTGCGGAGGAGGCGATGACATTAAAAAGCGGTCTGTTTTGAAGAAGCTGGAGTAATTTGAATGCCAGCACATTTTCTAAGCCCAGTCCAAATGACTCGCGATAACCCCAGCTTGTCAAGCGGGCTTGCGGAACATGGTTTCATTTGTAGTATTTTGTAGACGAGAATCAGGCGGTGTGCCTCAATGACATACGAGAGGTTTTGCTCTAATTGAGGTGCACTTACATCGCATGTGGAATGGGCAAATGATGCCTACGTCTCTCACATGCACCCACAGCCAGATTAAACTGAAATGTAAAGGAAATAAATTGGACTCTTCAGTCTGCTTCCTTTTTCTTTTTGCAGCATGACTGTACTTGATGTCCAGCTGCAGTAAGTGTGACTTGGTGATGTGAAAGTGCAAAATATTGATTGATTATTTCTTTCTTCTTCTTCAGGATGAATCCAGGATCAAGGCTACAGTAATGGATGTGAAGCCCATTGACCACAAAGAATACAGCAAAAGACTCATTATTAACATCCGAAAGCTGGATTCCCATTAAGAGGAGACTGTGCAGTCTTGATTATTACTTTATTTTTCCTATTCATTCGTATTGTCCTTGTTCCCAAAGAACAAAACGGCTCTTATGTTTAGTTTAGACTTGATTGGGATTTCATCACAAGGTATCTTATCTGGTATTCAGAGTGCAGTTGTGTGTGTATCCTGTGCTGAGAGGAAACCTTTAGACTAATTTAAACTCAAGTGAATCAGTTAAACAAAGAACTCTTGCCATGTCTTAAGTTACATGTATTGACGTGAGCCTATGAGTTGCTTAGATGGTCCCCATACGATGGCCAGTACTCTTATGTTGTGACCGTCATAATAGCCAGCCTGGACCTGCACTCTTCTGATAAGACTGTATATTCTGCTCTTTCCTGCTTCCATTCTCAATCCATGCCACTCATGAAAACATAGCAGGAAAGGTACTGTGCTGTATTTATGTAGATAGCAGTTATGGGTATAGCTTATGCAGACAATAACTTTTGTTTGCGCTTTTTGTTTTGTCTTTATTCCTTTTTTTTTCTCTTTTTTGCTATAATGGCATTTATTTTGTAAGAATAAACATTTGTTATGCTACATTGTGAACGGTGTGTTCTCTTTACTATGTACTGTATTAAAGTAATTAGATTAATTTTAATCTACCTATACCTATTAAAAATATATTTATTTATGACTTTCCACCAATAAATTCAATATTAGAGCACCTTCTAGTACACAATTAAACAAGCATGTGTGACTGGACCAACTGCACAGTGCTCAGTGTGATGTCATTCTCTTTATAGAATGCAATTACTCCACTATAGCTACATAATAAAATCGTTTTTTGCCGTCATATTTCAGTTAACGTTACTTTATTTTAAATGTGTATGTTGGGGAGAAAATAAGCAATTAGTTAATGTTATCTTAACTGGATGAGTCCAAGTTCAATGACATCTTGCTTGATCTCATAATTTAGTGCTGGTTGAAGCCTATTAAGTTGAAACCTGAGAAGACTGCTCAAATCAGGAAGTTTGGAAAAGAAAGCTGTTGTAAAAAGCCAGCAGCAAATGCCTGCAATCTACCCTATTTTTGTATTTTGTAGTGAATTTGCAAGCAATTCTAGGATTCTGGCACAGTTTTCCTTCATATCCTTTGCACTTATTTTTGCCAGTATTGGTGTGAATTTGGCCTTAAATTGCATTATTAATGGGTTTAAAAAGTTGTTGAAAGCCTGAAATTCTGCCTAGTGTAGCCACAGATCGCCTGCAAACTTGACTTTCACACTGCAGTAAACAGAATGTTGCTCTTAGAATAACCATTTTGTATCTGTTGGACATTGCATCTGCTGCCGTCTGCTGAGTTGGATTAAAACAGTCTTAAAATCCTGAGGAAAAGAAATCGCCTTAACCTTTTATATATTTATGATTTTAAGACTTTATTGTGCTCTTGACACTTATTTTACTGGCTTCTTCCTTCAGTGTCACATCTGTATTATGACCTTTTTGTGGAGCAGCCATTTAAAATGAAAAATATACATACATACATACCCCCCTACCTTTCTGACCCAGAGCCATGTAATTCAGACACAACCATGAATTGTAACTAATGGGGTAAATTCTTAAATCCTGATTGCACACTAATATGCATTGTTTACTTTTATTCACCCAACTTTATTTGTGACCGCCTCTATGAGCAGAAACAATATGTTTAATCTGCAAGTAGCATTACTGCTACTGGTATTGGATAGACTGGAGTTGTGTTTTTTTATATTTCTCATTTGCATTGTGACGTGTTCATTGACTAATATCAGGTGCTTTTTCGGTTCAAATCGGTGTTTTTTTCCAACATTATTTTCAATGTCTAAGTCAGTTAGGACTTGCACCAGCTTCAGTTTTCTCGTTTGAAACAATTACACGGCCCTTGTAAAATTGTCAATCAAATTGTATGCTTTAAAACTGATTTGATATACATGACATTAGCTGGCACAGATTGGAATTACACGATGTTGCTGAGGATTGGCCTGACATTCTTTTTCATTATGAATAAATGGGTATTACCAAAGTGGTGTTATATCCTGCAATACGATCAAGGTGTAAAGGAGCTCCATCCTGTCTATGTTGTGCAGTATGTATACTGTGTGTGTGTATTCTAAAGGAATGTATCATTGTCATTCAACATCATGCATTGGACATACAGTATACTATACACTCACTGGCCACTTTATTGGGTACAACTAGCTAGTAACGGGTTGGACCCCCTTTTGCTGTCAGAACTGACGTAATTCTTCGTGGCATACTTTCAACAAGATGTTATGAAATATTGGTCCATATTGACATGATGGCATCACGCTGTTGCTGCAGATTTGTCGGCTACACATCCATGATGTGAATCTCCTGTTCCACCACAGCCCAAAAGGTGCTCTACTTCAGTGTTGATGATCTGCTGATTCGTTGGAATCCTGATAACGAACCATTCATTTGAATCAGCTGGAGCTTGTGACTGGAGGCCATTGGAGTACAGTCAACTCATTGTCATGGTTAAGAAACCAGTTTGAGATGATTTGAGCTTTGTGACCTGGTGCATTATCCTGCTGGAAGTATCCATCTGAAGATGGTACACTGTGGTCATAAAGGATGGCATGTCCCTATCTGAATGTCTCTGCTGAAGACAAGGCAATGTTTTTCCAATCTCCTATTGTCCAGTATTGGCGAGCCTCTGCTGTAGCCTCAGTGTCCAATTCTTAGCTGGCAGGAGACCACTCCTATCAGCACAGGAGTGGTCTCCTGCTGCTGTAGCCAATCTGCTTTAAGGTTCAACGTGTTGTGCGTTCAGAGATGGCATTCTGTATACTTTAGTAACGAGTGGTTTTTTTTAGTTACTTTTGCCCTTCTATCATCTCAAGGCATTTTCGTCCACACACCTGCTGCTCACTGGCTATTTCCCCTTTTTTGGACCATTCTCTGTAAACCCTAGAGAAGGTTGTGTGTGGATAATCCCAGTAGATCAGCAGTTTCTGAAATACTCAGACCAGCCCGTCTGGCACTAACAAACATGCCATGTTCAAAGTCACTTAGATCCACTTTCTTCTACATTCTGATGCTCGGTTTGAAATTCAGCAAGTTGTCTACATGCCTAAATGCATTGAGTTGCTACCATGTGAATGGCTTATTAGCTGTTTGTGTTAGCAAGACATTGAACAGGCGTACCTAATAAAGTGTGTATGGGTGGGTGGTCAAGTTGGCATCAGAAGAGCACCACACCCTGCTTCATAAAGGGTTGCTTGGTCGCAAACAGAGTTCACATACAAATGTTTTGGCACATCTGTGTTAGGTCACATGGCAATCCTTGATTATTATGAATGATTAGCCATGTCCCTGTTGCCACTTTTTTCTTTAAGGTCAAAGCTGGTCTTTTGTATGAGCAAAACTAGTAAATGTTATTTCCCACAAATATTCCATCTTTGCAAAAGCTACTGCTATTAGATTGCCAGTGGGATACTTATAACTAAGTTGGAGTTTTTTATTTATTTTTTATCTCAGTTCTTAGAAATTCCAGCCAAAAATCATTATGAACATTACATGTACCCACATGTAAGTATTAATGTGGCTGCCTCTATTAGGCTGCACCTGTATCTGTACTGTATTTGTGTATGTGTTTTGAAGCAGTAATCCTATAAAGACGTCATTACCTATATTCGTGGAAATGCTGTAATGGCGCCATTAAAGTAATGTAATATGTTCACATGTTCCTGTTAGCTGAATGTGGAATGGGATCAACGAGACACAACACCCAAATCAAAATAATCTGCCGTTTAGCATTATACATTATGGTACAAACCCCACATTCCCTCCGTCTCTTGGATGCTCAAAATGGAATGATAGACGTGTGTATATTTTAAACTCGGCATATCTGTGATAATGTAGCTCTATTGTGGTTGGAAAAACACCCTGCTCTGGATTAGCCACGCTCAAGCTTAACCTCCTGGCTGTTTGTTTATAGCGTCAATGCTTCTCCATTGTGAGCTTAGGTGGGTTGAGGCTATATTCTACTGTGCAGAACGGACCGAGTGCACTATAGAACATGGTATCCCGTTGCCATGACACCATGGAGATAGATGGCCACGGGGAGCTGTGGGCTGCACTAGTAATCGTAATGGATCGGGGTGAACACTGTACCTTTCAAGATTCATGTGTCTTCTGCTTTGGCTGGACCAGGGGAGTATGTGTTATGTGTGTATACACACGTCAACCATGCCTACAGTCTATAGAGACCTGTTGACCAAGCACTGATCATGTGACTGTAGTTTGGCATTAGGCCAGGAGCTACGCTTGTGAAATTGAAAAACCTCTCTTTCTCAGTTTTTTTTTATTTTCTTCTGGCACAGTTCACGTTGTCTCTTCAACAGAGTGCAGAAAATTGCACTAACCATCAGATGTTTGGCAGGTGGAGGAGCTGATAGTTTTAATAATTGTTGTAATCATATGAAGAAATAGTCCTTTGTTGCTTCTGAAAAACAGAGTAGATTCAATCTGTAGAAATGTGTCTCTAGCCTACATTCTCTCTCCCCTTTAATTGGATTTGGGTACAGAGAGAATGATTCTGGTTGCTTTCCCTGAGCATTCGATTATCAGGCCATGTAGCGAGTTTGTTGTTTTTCTCTTGTCATTTCATTGTCAAGAGCTGAAGGTCTTGATAGACAGTTTTCCTCTAATCTCTGTTTTCTTTTTCCCCCTGACAATGTGGATGTAGTTACCTTGAATAATGGCTTAATATGTTGCGGCAGCCTCTATCACAAAGACTGATGCTTTTAGTAACACTTTAAAGTACAGGCCTTAAAGGTTTTCAAGCCATGTATTTAGTATAATTTGTTAGAAATTCCATAGACATCTGTCAGGTATCAGCAAATTATATGTGTGAATGTGCTGTGGCCTCTGTGGTCAATTAAAATTAGTAGACTTTTAGACCTTTTCTAATAGATCATTTTTGAAGTTGTCTGGGTTTAAGCAATTTTCCCTATGAGAAAATATATGGATATCTGGTACACATCTGGATTGTATGTCAAAAGCTCAATTTATTTGCACTGAAAATAACCTGAACATGGCATAACCCAAAACCAAACAATAAGAAAAATGCCATTTTGTGTTCCTATTCACTTTTAAAAATGTAGACTCGGAGGTCCTGCTGACAGACTACGAGTAGTGACAACACGATTGGCCAGGTCCACGAGGGTCTTTTTTTGTTTAGGCCCCACACAGCAAATTATATTGGACTGTAATGTATCTTATCCATATTCTAGGCTAAATTGATATCCACTACATTGCATTTACCAATTAGGCTACACTTTGAACCCACTATCTTTAACAAAAAGTCCAACAATATTTTCCAGCATTCAGAAACTACTCTTCCCTTGGGTTCTTGACAGCACACACACCAGCATCCTGTTTCCCCCAAGCTTTGTTGTCATATCTCATCCACATGAAGTACAAGACACGTAGTGTAGCATACACAATGCACAGACAGACAAGAGACACAGATACAGACATGCAGGGGACCGAAGCTGTTTGTACAGGCAACCTGACTCAGCATGACATAGATATAGAGTGGTTAGCCTCTTGAGACCAGGCCATCCCAATCGTGTGCAAGCTCCAGTATCATTTCGCCGCAAGTACACTGGAACCCCTCAATGCAAAAGCGACTGTGCTGTATTCATAGCTCAGACCATGTTTATACCCCTTTACAATTAAATGTATGGTCAGTCCTTCTTGCTAACCAAGCTCAAATCAAAACAGCATCGTCCTCCGCGGAGGTGCCTCACACGTCGAATTGCCATGTGAAGCAAAGCATAGTGCAACGGCTTTGTTGATACGAGAGGTGTTCGCCACATTATGTTACTATTTACAGAGCCAGGGCTGTGTAGAAGTATCAGCTTTTTTTCCCCAACACGCACAGAGAACGTTAAGCTTGCGAAATGCGAGGAGATATTTGTTGAATTTGACAAAAAGAGTATTATCTTACATTTGGCTTGTAATAGCTGACTATACCATTAAATTACTTCTCAGCATCAGAAATAAAACCCCTTTGCCCTCTCGTTTGCCATGCAGGTTATCAGGGTTATCATCCTTTCATATGATTTAATGTGTGACCCTTAATCAGACTTAACTTAATCAATGAACATCATTGATTTTCTTCTGAGAACTACAGTAAATTAGCCAGATGTTATTCGGATCAGATGATGAACAAATATGTCAGACGTCTTATCTCCGATTTCTTTTTCTAAGGTCTTTCAGTGTATGAAAACATCTGGCCTACTTTGTTCCAGTAAATAGAATATGTGCAGGCATTTGCCTTTCTGTATGTAGAGATGATGAACAGCAGGAGTCCTGCCATATCACTGTTGCTGCTCAGGATCAGCTCTACAGGAGTCTGACTGGAGCAGGTAGATATTCTCTGTATGCTCATAACCATGTTGAAGACAAAATAAAACAAAGAGGAAACATCAAAGGTATGATACTAAAATTACTATTCCCAGTAAGGTTACTAAATTCAAAATAACTTTGAAGTTTCATGTTACTCTGTTGTAAATCTGACAAAGAAACTGACACCTTGTCCTTTGAGATTGTCCAGCCTTCATTCTGTATGTACTGGTGCAGATGACCTTGTCTAGCTTCTTTTTAATTGGATGACCCATTGCTTTGAATATGGCCTGCTCATCAGTGAATTGTAAGTGGTCATGCCATCTCAGAGTTCACTTAAGTATCAAGATAAGTGATTTGACATTGTACCATGGGGGTAAGATCTGGTGAGAAAACGGCAAAGCCAATAAACACAAATATTTAGATTTTATAAATACCTCATTACAATTCCTTTATTAACGCTAGGAAGGCCAAGGAATTCACTGGTAAATTAAAACAGTTTAATTATAACAACATCATTATTTAAAGATTGTGTAAAGCAAATACAGAGATTGACTTGGAAATATTTTATATATGTTAGAAATCCATTCCTTTAAACATGTGAAAACACTGTTAACTATGTAGTATTGTATTTTAGAGTTGGACCGACATAATGCACAAGGATGTGTCTGTGCCTTTTTCACCATTACTTCCCCATTGCTTCTCTCCCTCCTTTGGGTATTTAACTTGCTGCTCCACACAGTTCCTGAAGGCTCTATAAGTTTATGAGCTGCTTCGTGTGGCTAGTACTGTACATACATTTCCAATTCCCCCTGCTTGAACATCATGTTTTCAAGAACCATCTCCTGTTCTTGTTATGCACACTACCAGGCTTGTTTGTCCATTTGCTTAGCACATGGCAAACGTTTAACATTGCTAATGCATGTCAGGGTCAACTGACCTTGGAATTGTGACATGATGCAATTGGGTTCTGTACCTTCTTTCATTTTAAAACGTAAATACTATTGTAGCAGTCCACAAATAAATTAGTTTTCATAGAAATGTACAGAGCAATATGATCTTTCTCTATTCGTTATCTCGTTTCAGCACATTTTTACATTGATACCAATCACCATCATTTGACACGTGACTTAAAACTGCCAAGAAGACTGGAGACTTAAGATGCAGAATGTCTAAGCCCAGGAGGTGGACAGGGTGCAGTCAAATCAAATGCATAATGAATGAACTCGATAGTACCTAACATGTATGCAGCACTCACGTCCACAAGAGAGTGAACTGCATGAGTAAAAGAGGTCAGACACAGTCCCGTGGACTTTTTAACACTGCTAATTATAGCTCTTTTGGCAGTGGAATATCTTGCTATATGCAGTGGGCAAGCTACATTGAAAATGTAGTGAGCTGAGCTACCAGTTACTCTACGTTAAATGAAGCTTCACTACACTGAAG
>JAODUE010056115.1:0-17275 GCA_027564755.1 Amblyopsis hoosieri | reverse complement strand
TAATATACTGTGCACAGGTGTTAGTAAACAGGTGAACGTGATCTAGGTTGATTGTGGAATGTCGATGACGTGGAAGGTGGGTCCAGGGAGAGAGAGTCACTAGAGCGGTGAACAGTCGCTGTCGGCGGTGGCGCGCGCTCCCGTGGTCATGCGCGGGACGCAGACCTTACAATATTTGCTGACTTTGACAAAAAGTGTATTATCCTATAATCGCTGGATCCACCTTTAAGAGTGAAACATATACTGTAACTTCCACTTAAAAAAAGTAATGTCTTTCTGCTTATTTTCTGTCAAGGTTATTTTGCTATAGTGCATTTTAAAATGTGTCCGACTAGCAACTGAACTTTCCAATCAGTGTCGTGTTGATAGCTATACGGGCGTGGTTTATGTTATCGGACCGCGAAAACAACCAAGTATTTTATGAAAGTGCCTGACCTTTTATGAATTGTTGTGATGCACGGCTTCCCAGATGGACTTGTGAATAACAATCCATTTGGCATGTCAGGTTACATTTTAATTACACATTTCATAAGCAGTTGCTGACTTAGTAACTACTGTACCTACCAGACTGAGCTCATTGTTTCAGTCATTGTTTGAACCTACCATAACACATGGTGGCCATGACAGTGTTCTGCTCAAGGCCTTTACACTATACAGTACATAACCTGAAAGAAAGATGTGTATTGATAAACAAAAGCTGCATTTAGATGGACCCTTTTATTCCACCAATCCTTTTTTTTTCTTTATGGCCTGAAGTAACCACCTACATTGAAATGAACTCTCATGAAATGGAAAAAGGTAAATGCTTCTTCCACTACAAGGGTATTACAATGGAATTCAGAAGGAAGTGACCAATAAATAGTTAATAGTGGTTAGAACACAGAACACACCTACAATGTGCTACGCTGCGCTCACACGCACGCACACATGCACGCATGCGCTCACACCCAGCCTACACAGTAAGCACACACTGTAATACAGATAACGGTATCACTGTAATCTTCCTGAGACATTTAATTTAATCATTTGATAATTAGATTTTGAAAATAGACTGCTTGTTTTTACACAAGGTGGAGGTAAAAGCTGTTCTCTGCTGTTTGTTGAGATAATGTCTGCTTGTTGAGATAGAGAAGCAACACACAATGCTGCCCTGCCTTTCATAATCATGAGTAAAATACACAGTGAGCTATATAGGCTGAAAGAGAGAGAGACAGAGGGATTAGAGAGAGAGACTTTGTCTTTATGTGAGGAGCGGTGGCTAATGCAGATCAATACTGGCTGAGACATTATCTAAACATCATTCTGCCTGTAGACTAATGAAGAAGAAGTTGAGAGAAACAGAGTTGTGTCAATGATAATTCAGCTTGTTGACTGTGGTCATGGAAGACAGAGATAACACAACTCTGTATAACCATTGTGTAACGTCTAACTGGTTATACTGGGTAGGATGGAAAGCCAGGCCTTGTCCACACACAGTGGATATATAGTCACGTAGTGGATGGCAGGCTGTGTGAGAAATGTCTCCACTTTGGCCGCACCCTGACCAATAGCGCTGTGTCTGCGCTCTCTTAAACACACACCGTTATATTTAGACTGGGGCACATAATCGCTGTGAGATCCTTGTCTCTCAGCTCTCCCTAGTGCTTCCAATCCCTGACTGTACGTTCCCCAATCCTCCTTCCCCGCTAGCTATCACCATGTGTCTTCCGCTGATCCAGCCTGCCAGAGTGCGGGCCAGCCCGGATCAGACATCAGACTGGGCTTCATTTAGGGAGTGTAAGACCTCACTGCTCTGGAGGAAATTAAATGTTCAAGTTACAGTGCAGCCTGGCCTTGTGTTTCCTAAAATACTGATGCAGTTCTGAGAAGACATTCTTTCAGTACTGTATTTGTTTTTGGGCTTTGTCTTCCCTGCCTCAAATCACAAGCGCAGTTTTGCATTAAATCAAATCGTGTGTACTGCAGTGCCTTGAAGCAACAGTTTCTCGTTTTCATAGATTTTTATGTCTGATTTATCTGATTAGAATAACGATTTAGCCTTCTGCTACTTAAAAGTACATATAAAATGATGTCATATAACTATTATACCACATAATGAATGCATTCTCCATACTGCTGTACATAGGCCTACTAGGGTACAATATGAGTATGGCATATTGCAGTATACAGTGAATAATATTGACATGATTTTTTTTTATTGTAGCTCTATTTTGTGGGGGTCAACAATCGCAAAAACAATTTGCAACTGACTCACATAACAGATTTCAAGTGATTGCTTTCAAGTGATCACATTTTAAACTTCGTTCAAAATATCACATCGTAGAATTCTAGTGAAAACGCCGTAGGTAAACTGTAAAGGATATGAGTCTGACGGTCATATATTTGTATACCTGAGCAACCAGCATGTGCAGTAAAGCCAGACGTGTTAGCCCACATTCTAATATTGGGTAAGTGCAACCACAGCTCATTAGCATTACAGCATTGGACAGTCACCTTGCATCATGATTGAATACCACTGGCATTCCTTCTGCAGTGGCCACTGAGACCCATCACTAAGGCTCACTAGAAATCCTATCTTCGGGCATTTATTAAAACCCATCACTATGGTTACTGTTGTTGTCAATAGGCTATAATCTCAGGCAAAGCAAACCGGGAAGTGTGTTGAAGCATGAATGCGCCTTGATGTGTATCTGGTATTTGTTTGTACACATACTGTACCTACTGTATATACAGTAAACCAATATTTGTTTACTATATTGACGAAAGTCACCTTTTACTCCTATTCACTTATTGACCAAGTATTCAAGTAAGTGCTAAATACAGTACAAACTGCTCTCTCTCTCTCTCTCGCTCGCTCGCTCGCTCGCTCTCTCCTCTACAGCCCAGTGCTAGAGTGCTCGCTGGCCCGTAACTGGTCTCTGATGGGTAGCCATGACAATGATGTGATTACCTATTAGCATCAACATTTCCATAATCTCTCTTGTCCTTTTAAGGTCACAGGAGGCGGGGCAGATAAATTAGATTAGACAGATGTGGGATCCAGCCAACAGGAGGCCGGCATGCTACACAATGTTGCACTCGTTGTAGGAAGAGGTAATAGCAAATAGCCAAATGTCTAAGAGGACATGATTGGTATAGAATAGGACATTGATTATGAAATGGGATGAAGGCATATTTCAGATGTAAATTGATTTCCAGTATCCTGTTGTCTGTAGTAATAAGTTCATGTCGTAACAGGATATGCAGGCAAACCATGAGGGGCTGTAATTGTTTCATTAGGTCAAGTTAAAAACTTCAATCCCCAGCATATCTGTAAGCATCCTTAACAAGACGCCTAACCAGACCTTAGGACTTCTTTTTGTTCTCACTGTAAGTTGTTTTGGTCAATTGTAATGTACTGTACAAATGACAAAATTGGTGTTATTGAATCTGTTTGCAATTACAGTAAGATACATAGTTGGCGCTGCCTCTGTTTTATTATATTAACCCAATAGCGGTTTGTGCTCCATTATAATAGTGATAAAAGTATTAAAATAAGGATGACGTCTATATTTACTCACATCACATACACTAATCATATGCACAGGTCTGAGACTGTGACAATTAAAAACAGAATGAATTATAAGGATACCAATATACCCTCTGTGTGATTATTTCTGCTGCGGCCAGATGAGTTGATGGTGGTTTTATTAACATATCCCATATTCCTAAAGCCCATTACAACATGAGTATAAGAATGTTGCATTATGCATAGAGCTTCTGCTACTGGAAAAGTGCATTAGACATGCATCTCTGATTGGTTTGACAGCCACTGTACGAGACCCTGGAATCACATTAGAAAGAAAACATTTTGAACAATAGACTTTAGACGGTATTCTACAATGGTGAATAAACATAGAAGTTTCCATGTAAGGTGTATGTTGTTTAAAATACAATATTTTATATGGTTTTATATACCCTTTGTTGCATGTAAGATACTGTAATGCAATACATTACTGAAAAGACCAAATGAATATACTCATAAAGCTTAGGAATTTGCAGCCACAATTGGGTGTAATGATATTTGCTGATATTTGATTAAAGTGTGTTCCGATTATACAGTAATGTTTCAAGATAGAATAATCTAGTTTGATGCCATTGAATGCAATGATCTATATCTGATATTCCCCTCAGATTAACATTTGTGTGATTTGTACGCTGTTATCAGTACAAAGTTATGTCACTATACTTTTCAGCAGGCTGTTGCTCTGTTGCATACTTGACATATTTGTGCTGCTGATAAACCAAGTGTATAGTAGTATTTATAGTTTAACCTCTGTGTGAAAACAGTCCATGCTGTTCTTAGACCTATCTTTATCAAGAACAACATCTCTTTTGTTCTACTTTCTAGCTGTTAAGTGTATGTGTAAGCCTATGCATGTGCGTGTGCACTTTGCACAGCTCATGTTATAATCACACTAGCAGAATACACTTACTGTAAATAATATTAAATATATGAATAAATAATATTAAAATATATGGAAACATCAGTCCATGGCACTATAAATATTCCCCAGTAAGAGAATATGTGTTGTGGTAGGCCAGGAGGTAAACCTGCCACATATGGAGGCGCTGGTATGTCTGTATTCTAGCCCTGTGCAGCTTGGAGTGTTGAAACACATTTGCCTGCTAGCGTCACATAGCACAGCAAACAGTGGTTAGCCTGCTAGGTCACATAGCACAACAAACAGTGGTTAACCTGCTAGCGTCACATAGCACAGCAAACAGTGGTTAGCCTGCTAGCATCACATAGCACAGCAAACAGTGGTTAGCCTGCTAGCATCACCTAGCACAGCAAACAGTGGTTAGACTGCTAGCATCACATAGCACAGCAAACAGTGGTTAGACTGCTAGCATCACATAGCACAGCAAACAGTGGTTAGCCTGCTAGCATCACCTAGCACAGCAAACAGTGGTTAGCCTGCTAGCATCACATAGCACAGCAGACAGTGGTTAGCCTGCTAGCGTTACATAGCACAGCAAACAGTGGGAGAAAAAATGATGCGCACCAAGCCAGAGATCAGAGAGGCATACATCCGGCCAGTGGTCTCTGTGTCAGTCAGTTAGACCAGTGTTCAAATGATGAATTCAAATGAATAGCTCGTTATAACGACCAATTAATCTGAATCAGGTGTGTTGGAGCAGGGGGACATCTAAAACATGCAGGGCTGCGGCCCTCCAGGACCAGGATTGGGGACCCCTGAGTTAGACGGACAGCGTGTCAAGTAGAAACTAGACCCTTTCTTTGGCGTGACACAGCTCATCCCCACTATATAAAGGAAACACCCATTTTGTGTGTGTGTGTGTGTGTGTGTGTGTGTGTGTGTGTGTGTGTGTGTGTGTGTGTGTGTGTGTGTGTGTGTGTGTGTGCAGGCAGACTGAGGGAGGAACCCTCCCTTTGCAAGCCAGTGGGTGTGTGACATCATCTATGGGAGGTTCCAAACCCCCCCTCCCCCGTCCCCCCGTCCTGCCCACCCCATCCCCATATCATGTCCAATCAGCAGCCGGGAAGACCCGGTCACGTGAGAACCTCACGGTCCCGGTTGCCATGACGACACGAGCTGGTCCAGGCAGCATCTTGCTATGGTGAGGAGGGGAACGAAGTAGGAAGGAAGACAGGTAGAGAGAAAGAGACAGAAAGGAGGAGGAGGGCTAAACAAACAGGAATACGGTCGCTTTTCATCGGATCCCTCGAGTAAGTCAAACACTATTTTGCATCCCGTTTTACCATTATAACGTACACAGAATGAATCATTAATGCAGGCTGTTTGTGAATACTCCTAACACACGGCATATCTGCCTTTGAAGATTTCTGGGATGACATCGCGCCCAATCCCTTTGTTATGTTAGGAATGTGTGTGCTGCCTGCCAAACCTTAAGCACATCCTTTGTCTGCAGACACCAGTCAGGTCATGCTGATCCTGACTGAACGGAAACTTTATAGAGGCGTGTGTGAAACCAAGGGGTTTAGTGCAATTATACATTCATAATGATGAAGATGGGTCATGGATTCATGTGTCCGCTACACTGTCTTGTGTTCAGTGGACATGATCTGCTCCCATTTAATACCCCCCCCCATTTCTCTCTCTCTCTCTCTCTCTCTCTCTCTCACTGAAAAGTCTTCCTCTCTCTCGTTCCTCCTATAATTGGAGTCAGTTGAGTCATTGCGTTCCCCTGTGATTAGTTTGATTAGCGCCTCCTATGTCCAACTAGGTCATCGTGTTTCCTTGTGACGAGGTCCCCTTGTAGTCATGCTGTCATTGTTTTGACCATGCCTGGTAAAGCTTCATATTATTGTATTGTATTATATTTTTGATAAAGGCAAGCCTTTGAATGTTTTCTTAAGGCATAACACATTAAGTGGGGCAATCTTCTTTCTTGATCTTATAACAAATTTGGTGCTATTATACAATTGTGTAGCAGAACAGGACCCTAGGCCATGCACAACAAAGTCAGACAGATTTTCCATCTCCCTCAAAGGAACCATTACGGTCCTACACAAAGGTTTCACTGACCATTAGCTACAGTATACGGCCTTGAGTCTGAATGCAACTCAAATATGCAATCAGATAGTCCTCATAATAACCATTTAATACAAGAAACATTTGTTGGGAATTACAGTATAATTATTTAGTTCTCTACAATAAAGCTTTATGGTAAAGCAACCACTTTATTGAACATACATTGCATATACTCAACTGTGCATTGCATATTATACTGTAACTATGTATGGTAGGCCTAGTATATCAATATTATATAATAATATAATACAAATAATTATATACTGTATAAAAATAATGCTTTGTTGGTCCATACAAAACATATGCAAGAAAAACACTGTTTTTCTTTGTGGAACACACTTGCTAAGCGCTAAGCATTTCCATAGACATAGGCTTTCATGCTGCTTGGTACTAAATAAATGCCTTTATATTCAGTATATTAGGATTAAATCACTTGTTTTTTGTAACAAATAAGCAGTGTTTGCGGTAGGCCATTACTGTAGACATTTCACTTGGTCAAAAGGGTGGGCACTCTTAGATCTTTATAGGCAATTTGACCACTGACCTCAGTCATTGAATTTAATGGTCCCCTCAAATGGCTCAATGGGTTCATATCACAATTAGGAATAACACAGTGTGTGCAAGCATGTCCTCTGCACAGCCACTATGTCTTTCTGTCCACTGATAGGATGTGACAGGAGCAGCCTATATTTCTCAAACGTCAAGAGGAAGAGACCAACGCCATGATATGCAGGTAGTTAGCAGAGGCAGCACAAGCACTCCATAGCATACTCCCATGCACTCTCTTCAAAGCAGATAATGGCCTGTATCAGACCATAACAGTCAGTCACCTTTTGTTGTTTACTACATTGGCTTGATACTGTTGACCTTTCCAAGACACACATATTATTATAATAAACAATAACCAGTAGTAATTCATTTTTTTTAGTTATAGTGTCCATGTCGTACAGTGTCTCCACTACAAGAGTTGTAGTGGAGGATATGTAGAATAAAAGGACAATATGTATAATGTCAGTGTGTATAGCAACTAGTTTTGCGATGAAGCATGATATGTGTGAAGCCCATATGTCCTATCTGGTAGTCAAACTTCAATTCCAATACATGTCTATAGAGCTTGTTAGAAGACATAGTTTAAGTTAATGTAATAAATTACAATGGCTAATTTTCATCCATGCAAATTCACCCATGCAAAGTCATCACAATACTTCAAATTATTTTTCAGGTGAAGGTTGTAAAAAGTTGTGTGTATATTATGTAAACAGATATATATCTATATATATTTACATAATATTATTTAAACAAATTAAATACAAAATGCATTCAATATTATGCTTTAATATGTTCAACAGAAAACGTTTTCATTTCATTCAATATTTAAAAATTTGACTATATTCAAAAAGTAATATTCATTCCAAATAGAGGAATGTTTTGTGTTAAATAAATGTGACATGGATTATATTTATTAAATGCAGAAGAATACCCTGGATATTGTAAAATCATATTCATCTCTATTCTCACAAGGTTAAAAAAAATGGTAATGAAAACAGTGAGATTCGCATATACAGTAGCGTCATCTTCTTATAGACCAATCAGATTAAAGTTAGTTAAAGCAAGAGGGCTCATTCCGTAGTGCTATGGGTGTATTAATTCTGGATCATTCGTATTATTCCAATTAGATACATTTTGATTACTTTACTTTTTAGATAATACTACTTATTATGATGTATATTCAATTATTATTTCTGATTAGCTTAGTGTCTGCTCTTTGCTAACATATAGTTATGTTTTCTTAGTTTTGTGTTTTGGTGATCTACCCTCCCTAACGTCAATATGGACTCGACCTACCCCTCTCTGTCAGTTTCAAGTTGCGCCTTCGTGCCGTTTTCTTGTAGGCCTAAACAAGTGCTAACCACCGTGAACGTTTAGAATGGTATGCGTTTTGGAATAAGATTTGCATCAGACAATGGATAGGAATTTATTTATGAGTGACGTGGAAAGATTATCAACGCACGATTTAAGGTAAGAGGTTACCTTCCTCGGAATCGCTTGCAAAACATGGTCCATGTTTTTTCTGTGATCCATGGGCTTCACCTCTGCAAGAATGTCACGCGTTGGCGATGTTTGTTGAGAAGAATAGCCTACAGTATAGTAGCCTACAGCTCGCCAAAATAATGTAACATAATTACTTTTAACTCTAACATCAACAACATAATACGTCTTTGTACACCCGTGGCCAGGTGTCAGTCATTTTGGAGGTACGGTGCCGGTAATATTAAACTTATAGAATGGGATAGTATGGAATTTGAGTAGTCTACGGTACTGTAGTCAATGAAATGCCTTTGACTTTTTCAGTACCGTACTAGTAGTACACTGCTGTAGTATAATGCATGTTTAATAGCCTAATAGGCTAGGGTTGACTAGAAATAGCAACATCCTTAATAATAATAAAGGAATAATAAAGGATTTGCTAAGCTACACCGACCGGGTACGTGCCATCATCGAACTATATGTAGCTTTTACACTGAGCATGTATGAGTATAGAGCCTACACTCACATTTGCCTAATGCATATTTTAGTTTACGAAGCTTTCCCTAACATAACACGTTTACTACAATGCTCAACGAACTGTATGCCACAGTACTACTGTACTTTCCCAAATTTCATGCTCAAGGTTGGTCACTGGTCAGGATAACCATTTGTTAACAGAAGGCTAACGTCAAACTATAATATTTTACATCTAAATTGAGTGAGTAGACTAATGCGTTCTTTCTTTATTGGCAATTTACTAGTTAGAATACCACCTCTATACCATCTCTGTTTATGGTCCTAGTTTTTAGGACTTAATGCACATTAATAATACTATAGTCAACAATAAGTAATACGCTGTGCTTAGTCATACATAGTGACAATGTAGAGTAGACTATGTTTGACAGATTGACAGACTTTCCCTTGTGCCAAGACTCAACACTGCTCTGTCTTTGTAGTGTGGGCTGTTACTGATTTGTGATATTGATCCCTGTAGAAACGTACATTATTTTTTGTTTCCCGACTTTGTTTTGAAGAAATCTTTGCAGTTCCTGACAGCTGTTTCTGTTGTGTGAAGTTGCAGAGGCAGACTCTATTTGGTTTATGCCAACCCCTTGTAGCTTGTTGTGTTCCATCACAGCTCGGTGTTTACCTCCCGAGAGACAAGGGCATGGAACAGATGTAGATGACTTTATGGCTCAGCAGCATTTATGTGTTTTCTTCTATTTTTACAGGAAGGAATTAGGATGGCTCAGACCTAATACCTTTAGTAACCAGATGGAGCATAGTGGCACACACTTTATTGCCGAAATTGCAGTGCATCACTTTTGTTGAAATCTGTGTTTTGCTGATAAAGCTGATGTACATCTCTAATATATAGCTGGGAAGAATCCTAGGTACAGTGTCTTGGGTTGACACATCTAGATTAATCTACAATTTAGAACATGTAAGGATAATATGTCATATTGCTGTTTGAGGTAACCCTGGTGGGACAGAGAGTGATGTCCTGTCTAGATATGACTACAATTATGTTATACTGTGGACTAACTGTTTTGGGTCTGGAACTGATGAAATGGTGCTAGGAAGTTCTCTGAAATCTCTGCTTACTGTTTCATCAGCTGGAAACAGAAAGTGTAAGATTTTACCCGTAGTTCTGTGGCTAGTTTGACTCATCAGAAGTAACGGGTAAAGCTAGGCAGCTATCTGGGCACAGTGTGCTTCATGTTGGAGAGGCGAGCTAGTGTACTACCTGACCGTAAAAGGAGAAAAACTGTATGATGCTGAAGGCAAGATGTTTGTCATTTGAGGTTTACCTTAAGCAGCCTGTCCTGCAAATAATGAAATGTATTAAGCCAACTCCACGTGCTAATACAATATGAAATGTTGTCTGAATGAGGTTGAGTATTCCACAGGGTTGACTCAACCTTTTTGTCTAACATACAACATTTTGTAAAACCTTACAGCTAAATTTGAATAAAAGTAAAACAGTATTTGTCTTAGTCACGACATGTCTGGATTTAGCCTGATTGGGAACTATTAGGCTACATGGACATGGTGGTAAATGATTATTCTGGTTGTCTAAAGTAAAGGTCTGGGACCCCTAGGGGTTCCTGAGAGGAACTGCAGGGGGTCCTCCAAATGTATTGAGCCCAACACATACAGAATATTTCTACATTAACATAAATACAACCTAGCTATAAATATATGAATATCAATAATTGTTTTAATGGCTTAGCATTGTATACAGTAGGTTACACCATTTCAAAGACTTTTAAACATGGCACCATAGCTATGCTAATGTCGATGTGCTACTAGTTTTGTGCTGTGAGAATAATAGGCAAATCTACTCCAAGGGTATTAGTTAAATTTTCGCAGGACTAATTAACCTAACCCAGATACATCATTGTTGTTTGTCTTTGTTTCAGTTGTACTTTTTCTCTTTGGTTTGCATACAGCCTGCCACACACAAAACATTCATACCACTTTGTTCGTACCACGCAGTGAACACCACTTTTTTGCCATCAAGCTTTATATCAGTAAATCTGCTGCTTAGAGTTCAAACCTCTTTAGAAACTACAACAAATTTCACATTTGCACTTGGTCCTGAAGGATCCCCAGGGTACTTTCAGAGAGAGTAACTCTCCAGTAATATATCCCAATTGTCTGCCTATTCACTACACTATAGACTAGTATCTCCATCTAGGCTGTACATTTCTGTAGCAACATACTGTATTGTTCTAGAATTCTATTCTAGAATAGGCTAAGATTGATTATGAGGTAGGCACACATGCAAAAGTTGACTCATGTTGGCCTGTTGTGTATTTATTTAAACCTTGCTATTAGAATATAATATACTTTAAACATACCACACATTTATTAAACATTTGATTTGGCTAGCACCTGGACATTGTAAAATATAAGAAGGATTAGCTTTAAACTCTACTTGTGAAGGAATCTGTTTTCATGCTTTCTCAAGTGCACTATCAGTAGGCTCTGGGTGGGTGTTTGGTTACTCTTACTGGATTAGTCTCCAGCGCTGCAGTGTTCATACAAGAATACCTCTATTCCTATAGGCCTTTGGTATGCTGGACTGTTAAGTAGAACTGAAACAAAAATTAGACGTTTCATGGTTTTCAGTGATTTCATTCTGGCAAGCTGAAAATACTAAGCAACAATGAACAGTCATTTGTTTAATTTACCATATGTTATTATAACCTTTTAATAATTTAAAATCACATAAAAGTACAAAATGTGATTTATCGTGTAATTGGTTGTTTTTCCAATAATTTAGGCTAAACTAGCAGCCTCAAAAGCCATGCTAAATGTGTTTTGTTTTTGTATAAACTTGATCAGTGTATGAAACAACTGATTTGCATATAATTTCTCTAAATTAACTAGCCTAACGTTTTGCAATCCAATATATATTTTTTGGAGAAGAATTGGGAATTGGCCTCGAGTAATCCATCAAACCCTGGCCTGCCTATAGTCCAAAAACGTATTTTTTGTCGTTGATCAGCCATAATACAGACGACAATAAATCATTCAACCTGCTGTGTGTGTGTGTGTGTGTGTATGCAGCCACACTCTACAAACAATGAATTATTGAAGTACTCCAGACATACTAATGGCTAATTTTGATAAAGCAGTTGAGTAAGGTAGATACGATAGAGACAAATAAACAAAGGGTGATCTGTGTTAGGGACGAATGATATGTCTCACACTGAGCAGGAAGGTCTGTAGCATGGCAACTATTAATTATAACACCAGCTCCTGCCAGTCCAATTCGTTTGTTTTGGATTCAGAAGGAAAAATAACAGGATGAGAAAAAAAAGGTACAGAAGTTATGGAGCTTGCTTGGGAAGATAATGGTGTTGGGGTGGCTTGGCTCAGAGAGGTCACCTCCAGTCACACGTGTTGGCTTGCTAGGTGTCCTGTAACAGCAAGGGATGGTGACAGCTCCCTTGAGTGTCCCCTTGATCTGGTGATTTCTATTTGTCCAACACTTGTTTACCATCTGCCTCACAATCCCACCTATGCAACAGATTAAAGTGTTCCTGTGTGTCCCTGCCTGGCTGGATTCAATCTGACACTGGCTATGTTTAACTGCGGCATGTTCCAGATTGTGCTTTCTGAAGTCGTTGTTGTATTTGTTGTCCTCACTGTTGTTGTTGTTGTAGCAGCAGCAGCAGAATATTCAAATAGAATTTTCAATAACAACAAAAATTACAAGAAAGAGCAACATAATGCATTGGGTGCATATTTTGCATTGACTTCAATGGAGTGCTGGAACTTAATGTAATGTAAATTTAACGTAATGCGCCACGGTCTAGTCTGAGCCTAGGTAACAAGTCTTAGCGGGCTCTTGTGTCTGTCACTCTCAGATTTCTTTTCCTTGTCTTGTGCATGCTGCCGACACCATCTTTACAGTGGCTACTTGTGTGACCATTATGCAAATGAATGAAGGACACAGTCAAATAATAGAGCCGATGGTTGTGCACCGTACTTTTCATAGATAAAAAAATAAAATCCTGTACCCCTGATTTTCAATATGGTCTGATTTCTGTTCACTTAGAATACATCTTGCATATTTTACACAAACACATGAAAAATTAGAGAAAAAACAATGTGTTGGGATTATATATAGTCTCAGACTCTACCATCTGAATGAACATAGTTTATCTAGCTAACTGATACACTTCTACAGGTTTTCCTGCTGCTGCTGGAACAGAACTATAGCTTCCTCAGTATGCCCCCTCACTGACATTTGGCAAATAATCTGTTCACAGACAGGACCTGGATCTTTAGTTTCATTCACAATCTAATTCCATGTTTTGTCAAAAACATACTTGGAGTGTTGTTTACAAAGCTTGTCTTGGGGTACGTGACTAAGATTAAACACTCCTGGTCAATTCTGTGTGCGCGCTGCAAAAACAATCTGGTGTTTTACACAGCCCTGGCTCTGTAAATTGAATGCATGCAAAGTGGTACCCATGGTGATGCCACACCACACAGCAGCCATGGCAATGCATTTCCAATGTTGGGGCGGAACTCCTGAGGGTGCACCCTATGAGCACCCAAATATCAACAATCTTTGACTAGTGACTAGAAACCTTTTAAATATTTTTATACGTACATACATACATACATACATGTGTGCGTGCGTGCGTGCGCGCGTGCACACACATTTATTCTTTTTTTGATTTTAAATGAAAGTGGTGAATGATGGTGAATCAGGGGTGTTGTGTGTGCGGCTGTGCACTAAACAGTAGTGAGCCTACAGTTGGACTGTGACATGCTATACCCTGACCCAGGGGTCGATGACCAGAAAAGAAAACCTATAATTAGATAAAATACGGACTGTCTACACTAATGGGGGTTACACATAGAACAACCTACTTGAGCTTGAATGCTGAAGTCACCTTGCCATCTTATGAAATAACAGCTTTCCTACAGTAATACCCTACACAACTGACACAATTCCAACCCTCCATGTCTGCAACATTGTGGTATCTGGACAAACAGTAGGATTTCACAAGCATTAGCCTGTATGCTCACTCACTCGCGCACGCACGCACACACACACACACACGGAAACCAAAACTGAACAAGTCTTTCATCCAGCACACAACATAACACACATTGAAATCAACTTTGTTCGTTTACTTGTGGTTGTATTGCTTCGCTTTCGAATTAAAAATAGTCTGTTTACAGATAGGCATACATCCCTGCCTGTTACATGTTTTAAATAGCTAAAGCCTGCAGCTTCATATCCTCAATATCAAACTATTCATGCTAATGTGTGTACAAAGCTAATCGCAATCTGTACTGGTTGGTTACTGGAAACAGTGATTATTAGACAATGGTGATTATTTTAGACATTAGGCTAGCATTTTGATTCTGAGAAATCATGGAAATCATTCAATTTGTTTTAAATAACACATTCAATTTAATTTTAGACATCAGGATATGGGGATCTTCCTGATGCAAAAAAGCAATTTTACACAATTGCATTTGATTTGTATGCATTTGATTTGCACCAGAGTTAAATGACATTAGGCATACAACAAGGAGAATGCAATGCAGTGCTAAATACAGGATATGACGGTGAGCGACACAAGACGTGTCAATCTAAGTACAGGGATGGTCACTCAAAACAAACAAAGGCACCGATGATACGCAAACAAGACCAAGTTACAAATGATAGCATTTGAATACTGAATGACAAAACAGGCTGTACTATGCACACGTGTGTGTGTGTGTGTGTGTGTGTCCTTTAAATAGCTCTTCATACTCCAGTTCTTCAGTGGGTGATGGTTCAAGTACATGTTGTGTGCCCTAGAAATGAAATACAGAATCTCCTCCTTTACATTAACCATAAAAGAAAGAGACCAGATTTAGTCACATATGCCAAGATGTTTTATGTTATTCTAACCTTGTATTGCCAGCCTTGTATGGTCTACCTTTTCTATGGCCTACCTGTTGCTATGTGTAAATGATCATGTATACATGATTGTAATCATGCCTGCATCATCCTAATAACACCAGTTTCAGGTCTCTAATCTCCATTAGAATCACTACCAATGTCTTCATTCTAGCATGACTGTAGATAATTGTGGTATAAGGCACTGGCAGGTTGTGCTGGCTTAGTTGTAAATAGATCTGATTAGAGACAGTTGTTACCACTACTTTGGCTGTTCATAAAGTTCATCATAATCTTACGTGAAAGGAGACATTATAGGAGACATAAAGACCTGTCGTTTTCCTAACAGACAGGATTATACAGCGTTTGTTGGTTAGACTGTACAGGAAAGGGTGTTGGTGACTTTATAATTACTGTGGTGGAGCAAACCCTTCAGAATATGCTAGCGTTGCACAGTATGTGACTTCAGTGAGCTGACTGAGCCAAAAGGAAGAGCCTGTTTCCACCTGCAATGACCTCTTTGTGCACCCTTTTCATTAGTATCCACTGGGACGGTGCTGGCTTCCATATGATAGCTAGCCTTACTTTACATTTGGCACACAGACCAGTTTGAACACGATGTGTCACCCCATCTGTAAACTGAACAGGATTATAGTTTGTTCAATGTAGCTTACTATTTTTTGTTTTGTGGCTTTGAACCCATCAACTTGCTAAAACAATTTCAGGTTTTCCCCTGGAAATGGCAGCAGCACTGCTCTCTGTAAGATAGTAGCCTAATTTCTGCATTCCACATAGCTTACTTAAGTAATGTGCTGCTATAGAAAACCTTTATCTACAAGGCCATGCTTGGCATTTTACCATCTTATTTGTAGAGATGCACCGATTGACCGGACACCAATCGTCGGTTTTTCAAAACATTTTGGCCGGGCTTCTTGGTGTGGAAATTAAAATGTGTGTCCAAAGAAGATGTCAAGTCGTAGGTAAGCTACTCAGTAAATTAATTTTCATACAGAGAATACACACTTTGAGCGTCAATATCTAGCAAGTAAAACAGAGCAAAACCATTTGCATAGTAGCCTATTGTTCATCTCACTGAAAAAAATAAGTTACGCGTCTTATTTTTCAGTTAGCATACTTAACAGCCAGTCTTTACCGTACCGCTACAGTCATGTTGTCTCTGTTTGGATGACTCGCAGTTGGCGACGCAGGGTGTAGATTATCCTACTGGTAGCGACAGTTCTATTACACATGGCTCGAAGATTAAAAGATTTGGGCAGTTACGTTAAACTATATCTTTCCGTGTCTCCTGGCTGCTCTCTGCACCATCCTGTTAAATGGACGCTGCCTTGTAAAAATTTAAACACATGACAAAGGAGCGTTGGCGGTTAAGGGACCGTCAACAAATTCCTATGACAGCGAGCGCTGGCTTAAAACATGAGTACATTTAAAATCTGCATCTAAATGACCGAGCTGTACAATAAAATCGGAATCGGTAAAAACCGGAACCGGCCGGTCAGGCTTGACAAAAACCGGTAATCGGAATCTGTCAGGAAAAAATGCAATCGGTGCATCCCTACTTATTTGTGCAGTTTTATTCTTTTTAAAAGTGGGTATTGTCTGCGTTTGTCTTGCTTCATTGCACTAACCGGACCAAACAGAGCTCGGCAAGTACTCTGCCCCTTTAGCTTGGATTGCCTGGAAAATAAATACAATTTCTTTAGAATCTTGTCTTGCTCGGTCATTTTAAGTCTTTTATAAAAGCTGTTCAGATTGATTCCCTGACCTAGCCTGTGTTTTTGGAATTGTGAAGAATTGTTTGTGTTGGAATTGTGTAGAACCTACATGAGAAATAACAGGTCTTTGGATTGAATGAAGAAGGTTATTAATCAACATGAATACATTTATTGTATTTAAGAGAGTTGTGTGCACTCATCCTATTTTTTATGTTGTCCTAGGTCTCTCTGTATCCATACGGTTAATTTCTTAGACTAAGAGGCTGTTGCAAATGTTGATGTGTCGAGCAATTTCCAATATATTTCCAATATGCACAGCAGCACAGGTCTACTGAAAAAAATCTATCTTAATAAATCCGCTTCATCCAGAGCTTCCCCGCCCCCGGTGTTGCCCCCAACACATATCTCAATGGAGTCTCATTTTGTTTATTACATGTCCCACACATGATGTCATACATCACTAGGGTTGGGTATCGTTTGAATTTAATCGATTCCGGTTCCAATTCCGATTCTGCTTATCGATTCCGGTTCTTATC
>JAODUE010056104.1:0-17276 GCA_027564755.1 Amblyopsis hoosieri | reverse complement strand
TGAAAAGATATGCTCACATATTTGCAAATATGTGAGGGGTGTACTCACTTTTGTGAGATACTGTATATATATATATAATAGATATTATAGATATAATATAGATAGAAAAGTAGATAGATTTAAAAGTCAAGAACGTTGCAGTTTGTTGTGAAACTCTAAAGTAATCTTTAGCTTTGTGTGTAACCGCTCAGTGAACTACAGTCATCTCACACAACACACGTCACCAAAACAATACTTTCTTCGACTAGATTGTGGTGCGAAAACGTCATGACACTTACGCGACACGGGGTTTGTAGTCTTACTAATTATACATTTTCACAGTCTAATACTTCAACAAATGCGTGACTAACTGAGATTTTCTTGACTAAATAGGCAAACATCTTATGTGTGCTTTGTGTCACAAAGCAAACAGGATCTAAAAATAATGTTATTCTCACCGTTGACTACCATACATTTTTTTTCCAAACTAAGGTCCCATAATGCAAAAGTGACTTTGGCTCTCTATAGCATAGCGCTCTAACACTAGTGTAACACTAGTGTAACATTACCATAGGGTAACCAGCTGCGTCGGTGCCACTACCTCATCACAGGGGGCTATTCTGTGGATAATGTCCTCCAGGTGTCCAACCATCTTCTCCTCCCGGAAGTCCGTGGGAAATGTCTCTGTCCATTCTGTCAGCAGCTGCAGGATCTTGGGGCCAAACCGACGCACTTTAGACTGTGGGACCAAGTTTTGAATGAGAGCACTAAAATAACGTGCAATAAATTAACAATGCGTTTCTATTCACCATAATAAACATAACCAATAAATAAAAAATAAAATAAAATGCATTATTATAAGCATTTTATTAGATGACATTGCATTATACATAAAGAGTCATTATTTAAGCTTTAATCAAACCTTAATTGCGCCTTTACATTCAGTAAATTTGAAGGGATTGAACGATTAGTGTGAAATTGGGGGAGTATATGGGCTCATGCTTGGATAACGCTATCCGTTAGCATGGTTGGTCAAAACACAGAGACGTGTCCCTTGTAAAGGTGCTTACACGTGATAAGCAACAAAACAGATCTGCGTTAGCTTTACCATTGTTTTCCTATGGTGAGAGCGGTGACGCCCCCACTGTGCGGTACCGCTCTGTTTGCTCTGCGCCCCCTACCTGGTGGTGAGCGAAGCGCAAATCGCGTATCAATCGCTTATCACTGCTTATCAAGCCCCTTGTAAAAGTCTATGGGGCTGCAGTGCATAGTACGGACCGTGTCGAGCGGGCTCTGGTCCAGCTGCTGCTGGGCGATGCAAAGCTCACACACCCTGGCCAGCAGCTCCGGGGGAGGGATGAACAGACGGGCGCTCAGCAGGAAGGTAAACACATAGGCTTTCTGTCAACAGAGAGAGTGGTCGCTGCTTCAGCATCAGCACGCATTTCATCTTGGTAACAGAGACAGACAGGAGGTGGCTTAAATGGAGATACTGGACACAGAGGAGTTATGATGATAGCATGCTATTATTATTATTATTGGTTTGTTGTTGTTGTTGCACTTTTAATGATGTTTTGAAAAGTAAAGACAAGTTGATAAAGGAGCTCAAATATTATGCAAATATGCAATGCAGATATGACGTACAAAGCCATTTTCAATCCATAAAATCACGATTTTTATAAAAACCGGAATTCTTACAATATTAACACCGGCACTGAAGTGTCTCATCACAGTGCAGTAGAAGTATGCAGTTTATAGCTCAACAAACACCATTTAGGGTGCAGTTACCCATTAAATATAACTACCTTGTATAACTCTGACATTTTTATGTGTTGGTGGTGTGTACTGCACCTCTGGGTAGTAATCGGCAGTGGGCACCAGGTTCTGGATGAGGGTGTCCAGGGAGGCAGAAGTGATGGGGGGCCCGTCGGCCAGGCAAGCCCCAGGCCCCGGGCCCTCTCGGGGGGCCTCTTCCTCATCCTCCGCAGACACAGCGCAGGCCAGGTGGGGGCTGAAGCTGCTGGGAGTGGTAAACATGGTGCCTTGTGGGCACACAGTCTGGGGCATTCCTGGCTGGAACACAGAGAGAGAGAGAGAGAGAGAGAGAGAGAGAGAGAGAGAGAGAGAGAGAGAGAGGACATGTAACATCAGTAGTAAAATGTACACGCACCTGGTTGGGCCAAGCCTACTGTAAACCAGCCGTGTGACTCAGCAGTGCGTAACTCATTGCACGCTTACGCTCGTAGTCTGCCTATCGTTCCTCTGCCTTGTTTTGTAAAGTATTGCATCATGGCCTACTAGTGTTCCCTGTCGTACTCGGTTACGGGCCTGCTGACTACCACGCTTTGCCGTCGTCCGGGAATACGGTAAACCCCCGTAGCAGCTGCCCCCGTCTCCCACGACGACAGAAAGTGGAGGGAAAATGTGGGTCACTCAGTCGCTGTGGAGACATTCTGCCTGAATGCAATTGTATACTCCCCCCACATCTCCCTATCTTCAGTTACACACTTTAAAAATTCAATGCGCTTCGTCCTTGAATGAACAGCGAGGCAGTAGTAGTCTCGGCATGTTATGGTCCACACCAATCATCACTAATGTGCGTCCATCTACACTTATATAATGACTCATACAGCCCTATTCACAAGCATGTATCTTGAACGAATGAGACATTTCCAGTGGCGGCTTAAATACCACTACAACCATTTGTGTTGTGTGTTTTTTTGTATGAATACAGACAAATTTTTTTTTTATTGCTTCGAGTGGTTAGGTCAGTGTTCCAAACAGATTCCTCCATAGTGTGACCCTGTATGTCACCGTGTAGCCCCAAAACATATCCTCTATTAGATTAGCACACATACAAATACACACCAAGAGGAAATAATGTTTAAAAGTATGGAATTGAACAGAAGGAAGATATGTACTGCTTCCCCGTACCTCTGGTAGAGAGGGAAGCCACTCATACGTATCTTCCTCCTGTTCTAGTTGAGCCCCATTGCCGTTAGAATGGCACAATGAATGAATCAATTGTTGTCTCCTCTCCTGACGGTTTAGAGATAGTGCAGCCGCTTCCTCTGAGCTGGTCCGCATCCCCACACACACACACGCACGCACGCACGCACGCACACACACACACACACACACACACCACATGCAGGGAATACAGAAGGCACTATTATCTCCCACACCCAGTGGGAGTAGCACTGTATTAGCCAGCATTAGCACCTTTCGGGCCCCTCCCCCCCTTACTCTAACCAACTTGCTCTGACACAGGCTGCCCGGGGGTGAAAGGTCAAGTACACACGTGTCTACAATTTCCTGTGCGGGGGGGGAGGGCTCAGCTTTCCTTTGTTCACACATGTTACACGCACCTCAATAAACACCTATGTCCAATGTCGTATGTGATCGCTTAATTCATTCAAGGGCACGCACGCACACACACACTGATATATACTGACAGGACCACAAAAACAGTGCAGGGGGCTAGGCTGCTGTTGGGCATAGTGGTATGCCTGCCAGATTGTCAGAGTATTTTACAGCCCCCCAACCCCCACCCTATTTGTAGCAGTGCTCCTCACAGACACATCTCTCGTAATATACGAGGCGCTTTTATAGGGACGACACATTCTTGTCTTGTCCTCACAGGAGACATCGTGGTGCCACAGGAGCATAAGCAACTAGCTCTGAGAGGAGACCAGGGCGTTTAACTGAGTCACGATGGCCTGGCTGTCCGTCTGAACCGCCACGGTCTGCTTACTGCGGACTGACCGGTCAATCCTCGGACATCCATCACGTCTGACGCAGCGGTGTGTATGGGAGTGGGTGGTTTGTGGGTGTTTTTCTCTTGGAAATAAACTGGCTAGAAGACAATACAGGAAATGTTACTTTATCGACTTGGAGGGAGGGACATTCTGCTAGGATATGAGTCACTTTATACAAAAGATCAATATTATTAGGTTGCTTTTAGAAGTTATTCTGGCTAAAAATGTGCATTACCGTTCAAACATACTTTTTTTTGGATACACCCAATAAGCATAAACAGTATGCATGAACACATCCGTTTGCTATAGATGCTAGGCTAGTGGTTTCCTAATACGTTTTAGCTGTTGGATTCTATCACATTGTTGCAGTGTGGGGCTGTGAAAGGGATAGACCTGCATGCTGTGAGCTCCCGCTTACAATGGATTGGATTACAACAGGAAGCCACTGCCTGGCTGCATCTCTCTGTTAGGCAGCCACAGAGATACACTGACCCACACAAAGTGTGGGGAAGCCCTGCCTTGGTGCCTTACACAGTAAGGACATCTGTGGCACAAAGACAACGCCTGCTCATCTGTGGCAGCTGAAGGTCTTTGCTACTAAGGTGAAAGTGAGGCTACTAAAGTACTAAAGTGAGGCTTGAAGCAGTGAGTTTATGCATATACGCGGTACGTGAGCCCACTATCAATGAATAGCTTTATGGCCTGTCATCACATTGGCTTTATTCCATCTCCTCCTCATTCCTGTATAGTCCAGCGGCCTCATCTACCCTCATGCCTCTCCGCAGCTTCTCTACGGCCGTGTGAATCATCCTTTTCATCGCAGTGCTGCGACTGTTTGCTCTCCGGGCGGTCATTCAGGCCAGGCCGCTGTATGGTGGTGACGTGTGCACACCTGACATCGTTGTCTGATTTCATGTGTACTCATGAACTCATGCAATGGAGGAGGGGGGGCGATGCCAGTGCTCAACATTATTCAAATTATAGTAATGTTTGCGTACGAGTAAATGCTGTGGAGTAGCTTTATCAAGTTAGCAATCTTGGCTCAGGTTTGCTTAGACGAATGTTAACAATTAAGGAGGTGATTTATTTATTTATTTACTACATGAATTATGCATAACACAATATTAGGCCTGTTGACAACTTGGTGACCCAAACCAAGCACACTGTCCGGGATTGAAGGGAGGGTCATGCAATTAATGGTGGTGTGTGGTATTTTGGAAGCACCTACAACGCTGGATAACATATTAAAATAACAACTTCTGTACTAATAAAAACGAACGATGTGTCATACATCATACCAATATAATATTCTGGTGTTATTAGACTGCTTCTGAGATGATGCTATACTGTCCTCAAAAATACACTGTTATTGAGAAGATACTATAAGTTCAGCGCTTTCCAATATTTCTAAAATGTTCACTCACTCACTCACTTACATTATGAGGAAGATTATCTTTAGGTTTGTTGGTGATTTCCTATTCGTGACTTTAACAGTGCTCTGCTTATTCAAGTATGAATTTAGAAGAGCCACAAATGATGGCCATGGGAGCACCACCGTTCAAGCCAAACAGAGGCGACAGTATAGGGTCAACTAAGCAGATGAGTCAGCTGGGAGTTTCTCCCAAGCGGGAACCTCCGGTGCTGAGAAACGATTACACGTGGAAGTGCCAAACCTGCAGTTAATCGAATGGCCGCTTGAGGTTGGCTGCAAAAGGGAGTCAATCCCTATAGACTCCAATGATAAAATGTCTGAATTTACAACAAAAATAAACATGTTTACAGCCTGGTTCAAAAATCGGTTTTGGTCTCTATAGCTAGTCTCCCCATTCCTGACACTGTACGAGGGGGGTGAATGGGGGGGCGCTACAGGCAGAGTGAGGTACTGCAAAGATGGCAACTGCCAGAGCAAGCACAGAACGGTGTTCAAATCCGTTCTTGAGAAAAGCTATATTTGAGTATTGCAATATCCTATCCCAATGTGTCGTGATTCGTATCGCATCGGGACCCTTGTGTCGTGATACGTATCGCATTGGGACCCTTGTGTCGTGATTCGTATCGCATCGGGAGTCAGGACCCATGTTTCGTGATACGTATCGCATCGGGAGTCAGGACCCATGTGTCGTGATACGTATCGCATCGGGAGTCAGGACCCATGTTTCGTGATACGTATCGCATCGGGAGTCAGGACCCATGTTTCGTGATACGTTTTGTATGGCGAGGTCCTTGGCAATACCCTACATGAGACGGGACACAGAACAAGTCAGGCATCTTAGAACAGGTCTAATCTCCCCTAAGCAGAGCAGACTGTATAGCACCCCTGCTATCTGTCTAGACAGACTGGGAATGTCATTGCCCAGAGGCCTGTGCAGGTGTGTGTGTGTTCTTAGTCTTTCTGTCCAGGTGTTATCACTGCCATCAGATGATACGCCTGCTTTGTTTTTATCAGGATTAAAAGGCCCGGTCTAGAGAGTTACATGCCACATAAGCACACACAGACCTGCATTCTCTTTTTGTGTGTAAACTGGAGATGCACTGTCACTGTGATGACACAATGGATTCTTGATGCATGGCTCAGAAGCTGTCAAGCTGCTTCCGGGCTACTTGGTTCCTTTTTCGGTCATTACCTCTCTTTTGCTGTCTGCGAAACCTGTCTTCTCACATACATTGTGCGTTTGTCACATTTACCTGTCCCAGAGTCCTGGAGTGTGTGTGTGTGTGTGTGTGTGTGTGTTTGTGTGCGCGCACTTGCGTGTGCGGGTGGGAGGGAGAGAGAGAGAGAACGGGTAGGGACCCAGCTTCTGCACAGCGATGCATTACTGTAGTAGTTAAATGGTTAATAGTGAGTGATATTGGTGACAGGGCCATTTAGACCAGGGCAAGCCTCTGACTGAACCCTTGCCTTTAACAAAAACACAGGTCAAAGGTGAAGCAAGGTTCAAGATCTTTTTTCATGGCCATTTTAAATGTTAAAATTAGTCAAGACTTAGACAAGACATTCAAGGGGGATATTCCAACTGATCCATCGTTGCTTGTGGATCCCATCTATAATGTGATATAAACTAAAGCAAATATTATCATTTGTACTGTACTGTATTGCTATTGGTGTGTATTCTGGCCAATATATTGGCAGAAACCTGGCATAGATTACACATTTCTTTGTAATCTTTAAATATTGTGCAAACAAAATCAATTAACTAATTATTGAATGTTGATAATTGTTTTACTCCTCAAGTATCAGATGCTTTATTAACCACCCCCACCCTTTCCTTCTAGGTGTAAGGGTGGGGGGGTTGACATGGGGTTGAACTTAGGGTTTGCTATTTTACATACTGCAGACCATACCAGGGAATTACGTACTGTACATGAATCATCCGGAATAGCACAGTTAACTTTTATATACTATCGTCACTCGTGGTTTGTTTATGCCTCAGGTGAAGTCACTTCCTTGAGAGATATGTTGAGATCAAATAATAAACAAGTATAGCAAGGGGAATAACAAGATGTGTTCTTCCACAACATTAGACTGACTATTTTAAACTCTCCTCCCGGCTGACTCACTAAACTCCACTTTTTATTTCCCAGGCAACATCCAATGACTCCTCAGATATGTCCTCGAAGTTTTTCACACAAGAAAAAAAAAGCATATCCTGCTAAAAAGGAGATTCATTTTAGGAAATAGAAGCGTGATGACAACCTAACAGAGTGATGACAACTCAACAGTTCCATTCTAATTTAACACCAACTTACAACACATTATCACACAGCATATTGAACTCTTTGTCTTTATTAAGATCACGCTCAGCGAAAAAAAAGAGAAAAAAAAAACTTATTCCTGCCGTTTATTTTTAGTCCTGACATTTTCTGCCTCAATGCAGCAGTAGTCCCATATTATTAATAATATTCTTTACAAACTGTCACTTTGCCTGAATTCAAAGTGCATTAGACACAGTGCTAAAACACTTTCATGAAGATATACAGTATAATAATACAATATAGCTCTTCCCTTCATCCCTCTCTACTCTACTGGTACAGTAGGCTACTCCCCCTCTCTCTCAGCTTCCCAGTGTGTCCTGCTAGAGATGCCTACTACGCAGATGGCCCTGGAGCAGCCTGCTCTCCCAGTATGTGAGCTGCTGGCATGAGAGGCTCATGTACCATCCATTCCCCTACAGGACTCCAAATGTCTATAGGCGTCCCGCACACTGCCTGCGGGTTCAGGGGCAGAGCCAGCGCAGCTTCTGCCAAGCTCCGGCAGACAGAGAGTGAAAATAAAAAGAAGAACACACACGTTGCTTGCGGTGGCGGTGGGGGGGAGGGGCTCACATTCTCCAGCAAAAGTCCAAACACCGCACTATTGTTGGTCAATGGGAGTGTGCGTGGGTGGGGCGGAGGGCAACCGTGAAAACAAATGAGCTCATTGTGTCTTAAAAAAACACATGCGTGCCCACATAACACAGCCAAACACAGTGCCGGGTTACGGCGCTGAGGCATTCCTTTCTCCCCACCCTGTCCCCCTCTGTGGTGAGAGGGGGGCAGCCCCCCCTTAGCCCCGGGTCAGAGTCACACCCGGGGCTAAGCGGGGGCACACGCCACGACAATCCCCCCCATGGCATCAGAACACAGTCTGGGCCACAGCCTGGCGCACCTGTTCCACACAGCAGCTACAGTACAACAGTGGCCAATGTAAACCTCTCCCGGAATGTGCTTATGTGGAGGCGCACAAACAATGTGACCACTCCACATACAGTAGGTGTGTGTGTGTGTGTGTGTGTGTGTGTGTGTCTTTCTGTAACCAGCAGCCAGAAAACCTCATGAATCTAAACTTGTTTGAACACTTTGTGTGTGTGTGTGTGTGTGCACGCGGCGCATGTATGGGTGTGTGTGCACGCATGTATGGGTGTGCGTTCGCTCGTGTGTGTGTGTGTGTGTGCGCGTGTGCGGGGGAGAAAGAGAGAGACAGCAAGAAGGTCTGGCGATCCATGTGGTCCAGTGAAGTTATTCATTCACTGACATAACAAGCATCTGTTCTTTGCTAACATGTGAGGCTGCGCATTGACCCCGTCTTACAACTGTATAGACAATTACAGACAGAAACAGAGACATCCTACAATAAGAACAAGCAAATAAAATAAAAAATATGGTGCACAAAAAAAAAAAAAAGAAAAACGTCATTTTAAAATAAACATACAAATTTACATTTAGATGGAACTTAACATCACACAAAACACCTGTGCTATTGAGACCAGCTCTAAAGGTAGAGTGTGACCCCATCGTGTGACCCCATTTCGCATTTAAAAACACGAGTCACCCGCAGTACTGACGAGACACACCCGAATGAACCAGAGGACGCCAACATGTTGCGCCGCTGGAAGTGTGCACTCTGTCATGTTACTCAGAGATAATTAAATCTGAACACCGATTGGCAGTAAGTGGGCACCCAGCACGAACCTGCCATTCAATGAGGTCATGAGGACATAGTGCAAAAAAGGTGTTTTAAATTATTCATGACGTTCTCATTGATAACCACCTTGTGATCTCACTTACAAGTAAATAAGGGAAAATCAATGGTCTCCATTCTACTCCAATCTAAAGGGGTATAATATGGCGCCCATAAGCGGACCACCCACCAACACCCCCACACACAAACAAGCACATAAATTTTTTGGCTGCGTTAGGCGGATTTCAAAGCATCCACAAAACTATAAACAACGTAACACTGCAGCAGAAAAACTACATCCTTGGTTCCTAAACGCACTGTTCTGACAGGAGCAAAATACAGGCTGCACAGCACGTCGGTATCAATGAACCGCGTCCACCAGTAGGCAAATGACCTAATCAGCTAAGTGAGATGGCAGCAGTTGCAAATCTAATAACAAGGCCATGCTAATTTCATCATCCTTCCCTGATACAGTGCATCTGTCATCCCACCCACCGCTAAGCAGAGACAACGTGCGTCGCTGTTGATGTATGACGTCTAAAGCCAACTAATTAGTCTTGGGAGATTGCATGGCCGGTTCTGTTCACATCTCACGCTTCACATATTATGACAGGATCAGGGAGAGGCAGAGGGCAGAAAGCCACTACAGAACATTTTCAGCAGGAGCCGGCTGATAACATATGTACAGCGACGGGGGGTTGGATCATTTATCCAACCGTCACACGTTACTTACATGTGCCATATGGATGTATGGAACCATTTCAATAATAAGCGTTTTAAAAAGCGAAACGACGAAAGCTGATAGCACAACTCGTACCTTTTCATATCAGATGGGGCCCTGAGGCAAGACTGAGAAATCCATTTGGATGAGACCGCGTTTATTGAGCAAATCATCACATCACACTGTTGTTGTTTTAGACCCATGCCAATCCATGAAGACGGATCGATCAATATCTGCCTGTATGAAGACATGCAGGTGTTTTGGATCCGGCTAAGCTGGAGAGGGTAGCAGGGTTGCCATGGAGTCAAGGCTCATGTTGGGCGGTAATTAGATGCCTGTTGAGTCCCCACTGTGACAACCCCACTTCTCTTTGACATTAGATCAGATTCTAATCTCTCCTCCTAATCCATCTCTCTCTTTCAAAACAGAGCTGTGACATACAGTAGTAAACCCTGGCTGCTTCGGGTCAACCAGCAAAAGCCCCTCGCCTATTTGAATCATTTTCATATGTACCTGCCACGTTCAGCTGCTGTTCACACATGGGAGGAAACACCTCACAAATGTAATTACAATGCAGGCATTGAATCAGAACACATTCCTCAGACACGACAACAAAGTCCTGAGGATAGCGGCTATTCCAGGCATGCCGTGGACAGAGCCTTGCTCATGTCTCAAGGTAAAAAGAGGGAATTCCTCTTAGCGACAGCAGCGATGCCGGGACGGCGATGGTATGCTGCGTTGTCTCCTCTTTAGCGTGCTTGCTAACAACACAGCAGGAGAATGCCATCACATCAGTAGCACAGAATGTGACCTAACTATCAGTAGGTTGGTCAAATACACTCACCCAAAAGACACAGAAGAGCCTACCCAACCCCAATACACACACAGCCATAAACGTTTCAGTGGCCTACTGATAAAGCTGTCATTACTATAGTGGACCAAATGGCTTTGTGTGTAGTTTACAGTTCTCTGGGGGGCGGGGAGAGCCTGTGAAGGGCCAGGATCTTCGGGAGAGGGAGGTCAAGGTGGAAGAATGGTGAACGAACATAAGCCACATGTAAGTAGTAGAACCCAGAGAAAGCATTTGTGTTGCCTACCCAGAACCCCCCCTCCATGGGCACACACTAACTCTCACTCACTGCCCTGTCAAGGTGAAAGTGAGTGAACATGCACTCCCTTCTAGAAGAAACCCTGCTGCTTACTGATGCTTCACACTGAAAGCAAGCTCTGTGATGGTGCACCGATGATAAGGGTGAATGCTGGGAACAGCAATTCTTTGGAGAGGACCTGCTACTCAAGCTAGCATATCTCCCCCACCTAACTGGTTTGTTGTCTTGGTTTCATGCACCCTGCACAGGCTGACAGGCAGGCAGTAGTTTGTTTTGGTAAGCTATACCTAAGCCTCATTGTCCCAGAATGGAAGAATGACTCCACACACACACACTAAGCAAAGTTCTTCCATTCATCTAAGATTGAAATATTATCACTACCACGCCCGTTCATTCTGGCCTGCTTCTCAAACAATCATACATGATTGTACAGCAGCACATCTATATGAATAGCAATATTGGAGATACAAAGCACGAGAGAGAAAAGGGTGGGACAGTGAAGGGAATGAATGTGCTGCGACGGATAGTTTATGAAGAGCTTATTATTGCAGGTTAATGATAATATCAATGGAATACCACTGTAATAAAACACTATCGTTTGTATTCAAGATTTAAACGGTTTATTTTGTCGTAATGCCGCTCACTCACGCATCACGTTAACCGCTGACCTCTTGTGCTATATCTGAATCATCGTAGCCGCAGCTGAACGATTGCAGTAGGCTAGCGTCTGCCAGGTGGAGCCGTGCGTAAAGGTAAAAAAAAACCAACAATACCAGGTTCCTTAAATAAGAAATCACCCCTCAACTCAAACAGACTACACGCCGCTAATTCACACCACGCGGTATTTCCATGTGTAGCCTACATACAGTAAAATAATACAACTGCATGTCTAACGAGATAATGATAGGCTACTGTGTATGCCATACTGGCATGCTGGTAAGTAAACTTTCAGCGAGGACAGTCATGGAAGACAATCACTCTCACATCATCGGTGAGAGAGAAGGCGTGAGGAACATTTGAATATGCTCCGCATGGTAACCTTGCTGGGACTTACCAGCGCTACACTCTCATCCCCATCTTTCCTCCCCGTAGTATCCAATGTCAATGCAATATTTCGCCGGTCCAGGTATTCCAGAATGAATTACAATTTATACACGGTCATCGGCTGAGGATGCAACTAACAGACCCAAAAGACGGACGCAGGGCGATCGGTCTGTTGATATTGAATGTTCTTGGCAGCCCGTCTTCCCACCCATATAACACTTGACACACGCACGGGCAACTAAATCCAACTGCACTGCAATAAAAAGTGCTTTCCTGTCTCTGGCGAAGCGCTAAGAAGGTGTGGTGTCCGTCGATGGAGCTGTGTAGGATATGGTGACGGTGTGCGTCCTTCGACAACCTACGTCCACAGATACCCAGCCCAGCGGGGAGAGGAACCTACAGACGAAGGGAGGAAAACCAGGGGTCTGTCTGACTGACTGACTGACTGACTGTCTCTCTCTCTCTCTCTCTACACCCACTAGCTGTCTGCTCCTCCTCTCAGATCTGGGTAATCGCTTTCATCGCATAGCCTGCGACTAAAGATTATGTCATTATTTCACCATATTAATCCTCACTATTAAAATCCCTATGAATAAGTATTTCATGAATAATTCATTAATAACTTCATAATTTTTCTGTTTACAGCATTATGGTGTAGTAAAGGCCCACTGCTTGTAATAACCAGGGGAAACGACAGAATTCACTAATTTCATTCACTAATTTCAAGCCCACAGCTGTACCAATATCCACAGAACGCCAAACTATTACTGATCAATCTATTACTTTCTTGTTGGCTGTAATAATTCAGTAACATAACAAAACAGTTGTGGGCAGATTTTTTTTTAATTAAGGCATACAGTAATGTGCAGCATTGCTCCTTTGTTTTCTTAACTGGAGGCAGACCCCTTGTGAAAGACTATAGGCTAGGCATCCATTAACATGGTCTCCCCACCGTGACCTCTCCATGGAAAGGGCCATCTCTGAATATGCAAAACGGGTTAATGTTAGAGAGAGTGTCTCTCAAACCAAACCTGTCTGTCGATTAAAAGAAGGTTAATTAATGACATTAACCTATTTTAATAAAATGCTAATGAGGCAATGGTGAAAGCAATCCTTCCCCCATGTGGAATGCGTGGATATTATTGTCACGGTTCCATGGGTGTTGTTGCATGTTTCCCTGTTTTCTGGTTCCCCAGTCCATGTGGCAGTGCCCTCGCGTTGGTTGTTTCACCTGTCCCCCGGCCTCCCTATTCCCTGTCCAATGGCATGTCTTGTGTTCCTGTATTTAACCCTTGCGTTCTTTTTAGTGTTTGTCGGTTCGTTACCCTTATGGTCAGTTGTATGTCTTGCTGCTGCCTGTCTGTCTGTTCCCGGTTCCATTATTAACACCCCTGGATGGTACTTTTATGTACATGTGTGTGTCCTGTAGTTTACTGGGTGTTACCATGGCTGCTGTACAATAGCTGTGGTCATCAATACCATGTAGAAACATAAGTTGTGAGAGGTGAGTAATTAATTAGGAGAGAGAGAGAGAGAGAGAGAGAGAGAGAGAGAGAGAGGGGGGAGAGAGAGAGAGAATAATAATTAGTACATTAATGTCTTAGTAATGGCCCTTGAGGTGCTGTGCTCTACCATAGGGGACAGTGTGATGATTAGAGATGTCTCCAGCGGACTGATCCCTGTTACTTTATTGTCTGACATTGGTGTAGACAGGGATTCATCTCACACACAAACACAGGCTACAGTAGAGGGCACCCACACAGAGGTTGTTTGAATCACCACTGATCAAACTACAGAAACACGAGTTGCCAAACATCTACACAGTATTATAGCAGAATTATTAATACATACAGCTGACCAACCAAACAACCAACCATTATGTATTAAAAGGCAGTGTTATTCTCGTAACACTTGCTACGCTTGCTAACTGACAACAAAATCCCTCCGCAGCGCTGCTCCACACATTGAAACGCATTGTGAAGCAAAGCGTAGTACTACGGCTTTGTAGTTGTGAGCGGCGTTCACCACTTTATGTTCCTATTTACAGAGCCAGGGCAGTGTAGAAGTACCACATTATTTTTTCAACACGCACAGAGAACATTTAGCTAGCGAAATGTGAGGAGATATTGGCTGACTATACCTTTAATTAATTAATTTAACACAACTATAGTCCGATAACCCGCTTAGTTTCCCCTGTGCAAAAGCAGTCACGACCAACAACATCACAACAGCGGTGGTGTTAAAGGGTGCACGTGAGTTGGACTTCACTTTTTACATGTGTCTTGTCGGCAGCAGAAGAGGAAGAATACCAGGAGGAGGAAGTATACGGAGACACATTTAACGCTTATTCAGACACTGCCCGTTCACAAGCACTCATGCGCCAATGGTGGTGCATTACCTGGCACGTACAATCACTTGGTAACTGGCAAATATTTATTCTAACACATGCAGTAATATGTGTGCTAATCTCACCCTGAAAATACATTTCACCATCATCAAGTCGATTAGCACTTCGGTTAAGACTTAAGCAGCTGTAAATTAACTTGGCATTGCGTTAAAATGTCACCTGTACGCTCTAACTAACAGCATTGGTGAGAATACAGCGTTCACGAGCACCACTGCAAGTGAAACGTTTACAAAAACTGCCAAATGCTCAAGCCAGACATTGGATGGAGCAATATTGGCAAATGGGAGCAGTTGTGGTCATATCAGAGATATTCTCTATAGTTTATCTTCTTCGTGCAGCACAATAGTAGCGATACTAGCTGCTTAATGGGCACTGACCCTGTTCCTGGAAGTATCTGGCCAATTTTCTCTGAGCACCTATTCTCCAGGTTCTCTATCTCAGTCTCAACACACGCACGGCTTACCAAAAAGTATTTGTGAACTCTTCATTTTGTATACTATTCCTCACAGATAAAGTGTCAGTACACTATAGATTCACATAAGCTAATTATGGTTCCAGGAACCGGTATGCTGGTCTAAGTTAGACATGGATATATATGCATGTTGTGGTGACTGATGAAGAATATGTATGAGAATAAGAATGTTCTGGTAGAGACTCTTGAGTAAAACAGTTCCTCTGTCTGCACATAAAAGGAATAGAAACTGATTTGTTGCAAGAGCAAAAGAGTCAGGAGTCATGCACTGAAAGAAAGCATGAATAGTCAGAAGGCCTTAAAGGTATAGGTATCAATTGCAAGCTAACTATAAGCTTATACCACTTATTGTTAAATTAACCAAATATTTCCTTACAATTTGCGAGTTTACCGTTCTCTGTGTGTGCCGAGAAAAATCATGTGGTACATCTACACAGCCCTGACTCCATAAATAAGAACATAAACAAAGTGAACACCGCTCACAACAACAATGCCCTTGCCTTTTCAATGCGTTTCAGTGTGTGAGGCGGAGATCTGAGGGAGAGTGTTTTGATTTGAGCTTGAAGTAAGCAAACATTCTCCAGAATGACTAACCCTACCTTTAAAGAGTATATTCCTGCAAGGTTATCTTTGTGGCAGTTGAGAGTCCTTAGCTGGCTCTTCCTGGCTCGTACGGTGTTGGTTAGCAAAAACACAGACTGGTCAGTTTGGCATATTGCTACCTTAGCTTGTCAGTCAGTGTTTTCTCAGGCACCTCTTTGACTCCTCGTTTGAATTGTTCTGCCTGTAAAGGGGGCAAACATCATAATATGGAGGAAAACGAGGTCGAAGTCCTGGTCAGAAGCCCGGCACAACAACCAGCTAGAAATTAAAGATGCATGAAACCAAGCAGATCAAAATAAGTAGAGAGTGGCCACACACTTACATGAATCATGAAGATTGGAGGGATTTCAGTTATAAAGGTAAATGTTCTCACTCAGGTATAACCTTTAAAACCATCTGTGGACAGTTTGAATGATTGGCTCATTGGACTTTTTCTTTGAGTAGCGATGCATGGCGTTATCATGCAAACATTATGACTTACAAACATGTATAGGCTAAAAATGGCATTTGTTCTGCCCAGGTGCAACACAACTGAAATAGCAGCTGTCAGGCAGAGGTCTAATCATCCACATTATTTGAAGACAGGGCTTTTTACAGTTGGCTAGACAGGAGCAAAATGTACCTGTCCACAATAGAACCTTTGAGTCACGGTGGCACTGTTTGGGACTTATATAACAATAATACATTTAATAGCTATTTTGCCAATGTTGACATGCTGCTTTATTTGACTTTTTTTACAGATGTGCACAGAGCTTTCAGTGAGAAGGGAGTGACCAAGAACATTTCTTGGACACTTTTCCAACCGGTCATTTGGAACTGATTGTTGTAAAGGGGCTTATCTATCAGTCCCAAAGACAGCTGTGCAGTTGGCTATGTGTAGGCCTACTTTCATAGCTGAAAGTATTTTTTATTTAGGACAGTGCATTTGTGTATTACTTATTGTACAGTGATGTGAAGACTAAACATCTGTTAGAACTCCCCAATCAAATGGTAGCTAAGCTATGTTTGGCTTCTGGGGCATGCTATCTCAAGACTTATTTTGGTCTATTAGAAATGATTCCCAAGCTATGCTGACTTCCCGACAGTGAGGAGACGATGTGATACATAGGTTATCATAGATAGATACTTCATACACTTATGGATGTCTCGTGTTTTTGGTACAGCAAGACCCATTTTTTTAAGGTTCCCCTGGGGAGGCTGACGTGGGCGTTTTAGCATGCTTAGCCTCTCTTTGTGAGCCAGTGCCATACAATGATAAATCGAGAGACTGTCTCTTAGGATATTGTATTGACTGCTATAACTGTGTGCCATTAAAGTGAGTAAAGTTCTCCGTGGAGCTATAGACCTCACTGAGGAATGCACTGATGTCTGAGATCATGAAGCCAAATCAGCTACGAGACGCAGGAATGCTGGCAAGCAGAAGATATTAACTTAAGGTAGAATCTTTTATTCATTTTTTTAAATATCCGAGTCGGCTTTAGAAATTGTTTAACTGAGTGAATGTGACATCTTATTCATAATAACATTTTCAAAATGTTATCCCTCCGAATTACTGCTGACCAGCTTCATCATTACTGACCAGCAGAGAATGTGATGACTAGGGTTGGGTATCGTTTGAATTTAATCGATTCCGGTTCCGATTCCGATTCTGCTTATCGATTCCGGTTCTTTTCGATTCCATTATTTTTGGGAGAAGAAATACAACATATTTCAAGATGGAAAATGTCCTGACTTTTCATTTTGGCT
>JAODUE010056093.1:0-17278 GCA_027564755.1 Amblyopsis hoosieri | reverse complement strand
AAAAAAAGTGTGAGTTTTCATGGAAAACATTAAGTTGTCTAGGTGACCCCAAACTTTTGAACGGTAGTGTATATACACAGCAAATAGGGCAGGCTTCCCAGATGGGTGTCTGAGCATGTTGGCCTCATGGGAGGGCATCCCACCAGAGAACCCGTGGCCTGGGACCAGAGAATCTCTGTGCTCCCTCAAACGGCAACGCAACCACTTAGCAAATTAGCAGCCTGTTCCCTGTCTCTCTCGGCCTCAATGAAGGTACAGTACTGTATTATTGAATACTGTACTGTACACAAAACACTCGCCATGCAGGAGAATCTCAGGAGGTGAGAGAGAGGAGAGAGAGAGGAGAGAAGGGGAGAGAATAGATGAGAAGAAAGGACAGGAAAGAAAGGAGGAGATGAGATGAGTAGAGGATGAGGAGAGGACAGGAGAGGAGCAGAAATGTGAAGAGTGTGGATGAAAGGAAAGGACAGCGTAGGACAAGAAAGAGGAAAGGAGTTCTGACGTGGAAGGGAGGAGAGAAGACGTATGGAAGGAAGAGAAGGAGAGAGTGGTACCAGGCCACTCCATATGGTCAGAGCACCAGGCCATATGGAGTGAAGGAGGAGCTGCTGTAGGCAGCATGGTCTCTGAGGAGAGGACAGCCTCTAGTCACATTAGTCTAACACCACAATCCAGTCTGTTACAGAGGAGGATGGGGAGGGGGGGTGGATACAGCCTGTGGCACGGACCTCTCTTGCCGGGGTCACCCTTCTGGTACCCCCATGTGCACACACACATGAACACGCACATGAACGATGACAACTGGATGTGTGTGTGTGTGTGTGTGTGTGTGTGTGTGTGTGTGTGTCTGTGTGCGTGTGTCTGTGTGTGTGTGTCTGTGTGTGTGCGTGTGCGTGTGTCTGTGTGTGTGTGTCTGTGTGTGCGTGTGTGCGTGTGCGTGCCAGCCTATACTCCCACAACAGGGAACAGAAGACACACGAGGATCACATCGATTAAGGCCGGTGCTCTTAGCAGCGATACAGAGCACTAGCTCAGCTGATGAATGTTTCATTTGAAGCCAGGCTCAGATCAAAATGTGAGAAAGACCCCTCATGGCCCACGCACTAGGGTCAGAGCCATTCTGCCTGCGACCCAGTCTCCCCCCCTGGCCGCCGGCTCAGCTGTTCTACAGCTGTATTATGACAGCCAATGCGTACCATCTCTCTAGCAACACAGGCCCCGCACTTCTGCCTAGACATCATTAGCTCTCCATCTGTCAGCTTTCTAACAGGTTCCCACTAATTTGGCCAGAGCCCCCACGCCCCCACGCCCAACCCCCCCACCACCCCCCCACCCCGCCACTCATTGCATTCCTACAGGCAGCAGAAGTGGCTCTCTGCTTTTCTGGTCGGTGTGAAACTCCCCTCCCCTCTCTTCGTACCAGATGAAGCTCAGGTCTGTGCCAGCAGTCCACAGGGGATTAGCAGGAATGGAGGTAGAAGGCAACCAGTGAAGTCACCCAGATTTGTCTGCACACACACACACACCATCTAGGGAGTCAGGCCAAGGCATTCGTTAGGAAGCACACATTTATAAGTCAGCAGACATCTCGCACGCTAACACGCACGCACGCACACAAGGAGCTCTTTAATACAAAAAATGGGAACATGGACGATTCTATTAATATTCTCATCTATTTCTGTGTTTGCAAATAAAACACCTCATTATTCTTAACAACTACTACTACGCTCTCCATAATGTCTTGCAGTACAAGATATCTTTTGATGGCCACACCCAAAAGATAACAATACCTTAATAATAATAACTTTACATTAAATAGTCTTCATTGCTCAGCTTAGTGTCAGGTAGCAGTGAGGTGCTTTTTCGTCGATGTTGCTGTTTAGACTAAATAAAAATGTTGCAGCTCTGACTGTGATATACTGTACAGCTGTAATACTGCTAAACTGTATGGGGGAATTTGTGTTATTAATCGCCTGTGGCAGAAGTTCTAATTTCACTTCCCTGCATTTCCCTACTTCACAACAATTACCACTGAGAAAAAAGAAAAAGAAAAGAAAAATGCTGTATTTAGATTTTGTCAAAGAATTACTTTACATTAGAGTATATTACAGAGTAGATATTCAACACAATCTCTCTAAACACTGTTGACTTTTCTTTTATAGAAATACAATAAGAAATATACATCTCTGATACTGTAATGTCGTCCTGTATTTAACAAGATATGTGCAGCAGCTCATGCTAGCAGCGGTTATGCTAGTGCTGGCACATGGGCACATGGGCCAGGCTGCGTGCGTAACTCTATCAGCGGAGAGGGAATACAGCACCAGTGCTTGGATAATGGAAAGGTCATTTAGCCTATCCCCCAGGTAGGGAGGCGGTCTGACATGGCTCGTTTGTCACAGTTCAATAACTGCCATTCTGGAGAATCAGTGAGTGAGTGTGCGTGCGCATGTGTGTGTGTGTGTGTGTGCGTGTGTATGTGTGTGTGCGCGCGCATGTATGCCCATGTCTGTCTGTGAGTGTGTATGTGTGCCTGTGTGAGTTTGTTTGTGTGTGTGTGTGTGTGTGTATGTGCGTGCATGTATGCCCATGTCTGTGTGAGTGTGAGTGTGAGTGTGTGTGTGTGTGTGTGTGTGCGCGCCATTCCCCCACCCCCCCAGGCCGTAGTGATACAGCTGATTCCCAGAGTTTGTCCCTCCATTAAAGCCCTCAACTGGCCACAAAGGCCGACCACTGTGGACCCAGTTCTCACAGACTACCCAAGCCTGAAGCCTATAAGCCTCAGAAAGCGTTGCCCATGGCTCATAAGACGCTTGGTTTGTGATTGTGAATGTGAACCCAACCATGACCACTCCCAAGTGGCTAGATCCCTTATGACTTTTGCTAAAGTAACAGTTGAGAAGAAATAAAGAGTTTAAAATAGGTACAATAGATAACGCAAGCTGGCGCTTTAGATTCTAATGGATTGATATCAGATTTATTTAAGATGCACCTACGAGCACACATTGATAAACGTCTAATAACCCACGGTGATGAGAATTGTAAATGAACCCTAACACCAACCAGAGCCTGTACCGCTCCAGGAAGAATATGATGACCTATCAGGAACTGCAGCGAATCTGCCCTCAGATGGAAAAAAGACGTGTCTTAGGCCAAACTAGACGAAAAACAGTAATTCTCAGAAGGCCTTATCGATCCATGAGTTCCCTCCACGGTCTCTATGGGCGTGACCCTAAGTAATCCCTAAATTGTTGCTGTTGGAAGAAAGAGAAAGAGAAAGAAAAAGAGAAAGAGAGAAAGAGAAAGAGAAAACAGATTTTCACACATCCTATTGACCCACTGGTGACAGACCTCCAGACTTCACTTTTGAAAATCAATGCCTGTTAATGTGCTCACTCGTGTGTCTTCCCAGAGATGCCCAAAGAACAATTTTGGAAGAAAAATCATGCTTGTATTAAGACATTTTATATTTAGATATAGATATTTTTTATTTACTTCCTAAAAGATGCCCCGATGCGATTTCTACCTGTAGGCGGGAGGGAGGTTTCAGGTCTGGCAGGAAGGTATCAGGTTTAGCGGCGCTGTTCCGTATTATAAATCGTTCCAAAACTACAGCAGGTCGTTGTCTCCCCCTTGTGGTCAGAGTGTCAGAGTGATTAACTATAGGTTATTGACAGAACACAAATATACAAGTTCAGCAAGTTATTATACTTATATTTTCCATATATATTATTCTTAATGGAATCAACTGATTTATAGACACAATAAACAGTTAAATACTTAAGCAAAATGCATTCAAGAATATTCTCCCATGGTTAATGCAGAAGTCGATGAGTAGCAGTCACTTCCCTTTTAACATGAACATTTACGCTTTAGAATTAAAGATTTCAGAATATTTACAATGCATCCTTTTTTAAGAAGCCATTTAAAACTGACGTACTGTAGCAAACCAATGTAAAAGAACAGTATAGAAAATAGTGATATACATTTTCAGGCTAAACATTTACACAACTATTTTGCCATAAGAGGGCGCAACATGGCAGTTGTCAATCTTTCACATACCAACTGAAAATGATTCCATTGTTTTAATAGTTTATTATCATAATGATTTCCGATTTAAATTATTACAGCTCTTATGTTCATAGTACTGAAAAAACTGATATTATAAGGCAGAACATAAGAAACACCCCAAGCCACGCAACCTAACCACAACAATTTTGCATAATCATTTCCAGTGTACCTTTCTACAGAACTGTCAGAACACATCTCCCTACTATTTGTATATGTAACAATGAAGGCGTTATCTCTACATGCATTATATTTGTCACGCGTGGGCGTATTGTGGTCAGTGACATCATGGCTATATAAAGATCTTCCTGATTTAGTCAGGCAAGGCCCACAATGCACTGAATAGCATTCACATGTCTTGTCGGACATAGAGTTTCTCAGGTTTTGAAGATTGCGATTAAGTTGTGGTGGTTAAACAAGAACAAGTGTGTTAAGATTTAGGAAGAAACAGGATGACACACATGCTGTTTAAAGATGCTTTTTGGGTAAGTTTTAGTGGCCTTGCTATTGATGCGTATACCAGTTTGAAATATTTTCTTGTTGCACTATTGTAACAAGTTTATAATCTTTACCAGAACATATACATTGTTCATAACCAAACTGATCACCATTATACAGATTGATTTATGATTGTGTTTTCTTCTTCAAACATTTTGTCAGCTTGTTCACCCTCCCCCCGCAACCCCCACATCTCTTGTTCCTCTGTCCTGTAGCTCTCCCACCCTCGGCTCTGAATATGTTGATAATGCAGATAGTCTTAGAGCTAATTCATCACTATGCCTCTACTGTACATGTACAGCCAGCTATAAGCCATTGAATTGAGTCTTATTCTGAGCTAACTGGACATTCTGTTATCATCATTGCCACACAACAGAAACAACAAATACCATTAAAATAAAGAGATTGGGGAATGTCACAATTTCCTCTGTGCAAGTTCTGCATTTCATTGGTAATGAAATATAAACAACAATGGACAATCCGTCAATTCGTGTTGAAATGATTGTCATGGCAATCTTGCTGGTAACAGATGTTTCTTAACAACTTCTTATGTGCTCTGTGGCTACAGGGGAAGGAGTTCACTATTCAGGTGGGATATGACGCACTGATACAAAGGCTGAGCGATGGCAGGAGGATGTGCAAGGATGTCGAGGAGCTGTTAAAGATGAGGTACCAGCTAAATGTCCTGCTGAAACAACAGATCTATACCCTTACTATACACAAATAACATTGCCACACCTTTATGGTATTTTATTATTGTTAATGATTGATTGATTGATTGATTGATTGATTGATGACTTTTTATACTGTAACTGACTAGATAAATATTCCAGCCTTTTTTTTAAAGATAAAAGTAGTTTATGCAAAATACTTTTTGGTCAAATTCAGTAAATATCTACTCAAGGCACCATAGCTGCCTACTCTGTGTGCATGCCGAAGAAAATACCACATAACTACAATATCATAGCCATGGCAATGCATTTCCAATTTGAGGGGGGGGAAGATATTTGTTGGGAGCACCCTATGTTAGAGGGGAGAGGTGTTTTTGTTTTGATCAAGTTCAAACATCCAGAGTCAACGTCTAAGCCCCCTGCCTCTGTATGTATACGTTTACAATGCCCTGAAATTGAAAGTAGCACTATTATTAAAATAATAACATAAATAAACAATTTTCTGCCTGCCTGCGACACACAGAGCTCTAGCAGAGGAGAGATATGGGAAGGAGCTGTTGACTATAGCCAACAAGGCTGGGGGCAACTCGGAGATTGGGTAAAATCACCTTCTTCTACACTATATGATCCAAAGAAGAGTGTTCAGGCTAACATTAGCCTGTAGGTGTGCTGACTATTGTATTATTTCAACCGAGACCTGAATACTGTATAGTATGTACTGTATCAGTATGTATTAAACATTGTAACTGGATGTTAGTAAGGCCACAGTGTACATTAGTTTGTTTCTGAGTGTGTACTGCAAGTGTGTGTGATACCATTTGTGTGCTTGTTAGTGTACTGTATGATTGTCTACGTGTGCATGTATTACTCACCCATCCCCTTTAGAATAGCATGTGCTATCAAAAACACTACTGTATACAGTATAGTACCTATAGCCTACTTTGGTAATACGCAATAGAAATACAAATGACTGTTTGCTAATTTGTACATGAAATTAGTCTGTTAACAACAGATGTAAACAAACACATGTAAACAATAGTTAAAAAAAAAAAAACAGCCTCAGAAATCTACTTAGCACTGTATTTCCCAAGGTCTATCTACTTATTGCTATATATTATGTTATATATCAAATAATATATTTTATATTAAAGGCTCCTATTATTGAGAACTATACACAAAATTAAAAAAGCGAAAACAACCACATGACCACAATGTGGTCATTCTTCACCACTGGCCTTTGCAAGAATGGAATCTTCTTCATCTCACTTCGCAGAAATAAGGGCACCTTGGTCAACAGTTTTTAGATTTTACACTAAATGTAGCACTAAAGTGATATAGTGCTGTAGTAAATATTAGCACTATATTACTAGTATTATTACTATCACATCAAACTTACTGACTTACAAACTTGCTTGCTTGTTCTGTTGTCAGTACTATGAGAGCTTCCTTTGATCACCTTAAAGCACGTAAGTTCAACAATAAACGGTCTACTTTTCTGTTCTTTTCTATCTATCACAAAATACCAATTTTTCTGCTGGCTTTCTGTAGAAATCGAAAACATTGGAAATTTTCACATCCAGCTGTCTGGTGTGTTGAGAGAGGAGATCAAAAAGATTGAGATATTTCGAGGAAAACAGAAAACACAGCGTAAAAAGGTACCAATCAATAATACAATGGTCAAAGTTCTGATTCCATTACCAAGTTCTGTTTGTTTCTGTTTAATCCGAAACTATAGAAAGCAAATATCTATATATTTTGTTGCAAATTTTTTTCTTTAAGTTCCTCAAAATTAAAGGAAATAATGTTTCTGTACCAATAGATCATTTACCAACCAAACTGGTATTATTTCCCTTATAAATATTATAACATATAGTATATTGTTACATCATATCCTCTGTTAACGTGTGTTAATGTGTTTATCATAACTAACCCAGCTAACAGTTGAAAAACTCAAATTTCAAGATATGCTTGTTACAATAATAATATGGTTCAACGTACAATATTGTGTGTAATTTATTTATTTTTACAGTTTGAACTTATTATGGAGAAGGTTCAAAAGACAAAGGTGTCTGTGTTCAAGAAAACAATGGAGGTAGGAATTGTATTTGATGGTCACACTCACATGATTTCATCTGCATGTATTCATTCTACAATAAAGACATCTCAACAGACTCAAAGTCTGTCCATTTTGTAAGAGAAAACCAACAGTAACTCAAACACACACAAACACATACACACACACAAAAGCCTCTGTGGCATGCTATACAACACACACACACACACACACACACACACACACACACACACACACAAGCCTCTGTGGCATGCTAAACACACACACACTCTGTGGCATGCTATACAACAGACAAGAGGTGACACTGCAAGTACATTGCATCATGATGCAGAAAATAAAAAGAATGCACCTGCATTTCCTGAAACACCTCCACGTCTGACCCACTCTGAGTCTAATGCGATCAGACGTGATCAACAGCTCGAGTCTGACAACGTTTGTGGGAGTCGTGCAACATGTTGTTATGTATGTGAGTCAGACAACAGTGAAAATGACCAAATAAGTCAATTTTGAGTGTCATGGCAGTCAATATGTGAATGATTTACTTGCACTGAAAGAACACAATTGTAATATATATTTTTCAATTATAGCATTACTCCTGTACCAATGCAAACTGTCTATCATTTTCACGTCTTGTTTATTTTGTCTCCGCTAGTCTAAAAAGAATTATGACCAGAAATGTCGTGAAGCTGACGACGCAGAGCAGAGTGCCGATAAGCCCTCCAATGCAAACTGCACACCAAAACAAACTCAGAAGGTACAGAAAATACATGTAATGCGGAACCTTAGCATGCTATAGGTTTTGTTGTGTGAATGTTCCCTTTCAATACACTGTTCACACATCTCAAGATGAAGGTGATTACTACAGCTAGGCTATTATTTCTCGGAATGTAGCTGACTTATTTTAACTTTGTGGACTCACTGTAGTTTCAGTTTCATACAGGAAATAAGAGCTTAAGTGGACAGCATTTACTGTTCAAAACATTACTATTTGAAGCTTGAACAGAGAACCTCTCTCTCTCTCTTATTGTTTTCCCAGGTCAATCAAAGGATCACACAATGCAGAAACACTGCCAAAGAAGCAGGTCTACATTTTATTTAATCTTTGTGTGTGGTTACAGTACAGAGTAGGCCTATTTATTTAGTAGTATTTATTTAATAAGTAGTAATTTTATCGAAGCCATCAGTAATGTCTTGCATTCACAATACAGTCAAACACAGTAAAACAATATGACTAAGAGCTGATACTACAGTAGGTCTGTGCTTGCTGTAGACAGCTCATACTGAAAGTACCATTTTAAAGAGAATGACGTAATGTAGATTATGCATTTAAATATAAATATAATTATAATCATATATGATTCTTCCTTCACAGAGAGGCTCTACCTTGCTAATATCGATAATTTAGACAGTATTCGTCGGGACTGGGAGGAAACACATCGAGGCACATGTGAGGTACTCTACCTACAGTACTTCTCCATTTAATACAGCCATCAGCCCAGAACAAGAAGTTCCCCAATAGCCACAAACCCACATCCACTCTATCTGAATAAGCAGACTATACTTTAGACACAACCGTTGAACAAAGTAAGAGTATGGCTTATGGAACATTTTATATTCTGAAATTACTATGCACACTTAAGCATTATTAATAAAAATTCACACACTATACAGTGAATAATGAGCAGACAAGAATGCAGTTAATCTGATACATGTTATAGCCCGGATACAATGATGTCAGGGATTCTGCCCAGGTATTAGGTATGTACATTGTACAGTAGACTATATGCAAACATATGTAAATACAATACCTGACACAACACTTATGAAGTTTTAAATTGCATGAACTGACATGTAAAACTATAAAGATGTTTAGCTGGAAAAGGTAGCAACCAGTGAACCAATGTATGAAGGCTACAACGTTGTATGTGTGTGTGTGTGCCTGTACATGCTTGTGCCTGTACGTGCGTGCCTGTGCGTGTGCGTGCATGTGCTTATGCTTTTACTTCATTTCCAGGTGTTCCAGCAACTGGAGACAGACCGTATCAGCATATTGAGGTGTTCCCTATGGGATCACTGCAACCACTTCTCCATGCAGTGTGTCAAAGATGATGAAGTAAGGGGAGATCTTACTTCATCCTGGAACACAAACAATTAGTTATGGATGCAGTCTGGAGGATAAGCTTAGCAGCTAATATCATTTTAATTTATATTTACAAAAGTCTGCTCTTGGTTTAGTGTTGGTTAACATGTGTAGGCCTACTGCAGTAGCCAGGCCCAAACCAGTTATTAGTAGTGCAGTGATGCATTTATTAGTTATCTTGAACTATTAGGTTAACTGTCTGACAACGTTTACAGCTTTATGAGGAAGTGCGAAAGATTCTGGAAAAATGTGACACCACCACGGACAACAATCGATTTATAGAGATGAAATCCACTGGGTCAAGTCCGCCTGGTAAGCCATTTGTATGAATTAATGAATTCTTACATGCCCCTCAAATGCTTTTGAGATGTTCAATGTATGTGTCACGTGAATAGCACACCATATCTATTACTTGATAAATCACCTTCCTGAATGTTCCCTTCTTACAGAGCCCATTAAGTACAAAGAATATCACAGTCGTGATCCATCTGAGAATATCAATGGAAGGGTGCGCAGCACAGACGGTATCCCGAGAAGGTAGCCTATACAAAGTTCATACCTACGTTGCTATTGCTATGTAGGCTATGTCACAAGGAAATTAAACACATACACTATATGTAATTTATTAAAAACATTATAGTTTAGAATTTCGTTTCACATACACATCACAAATATCTTATGTATTAGGCAATATTGTTAGGAAATGGTAAATTTACTAAATTTATATAGCGCTTTTCTAACCTTCCGGCCACTCAAAGCGCTGTACAGGATTGCCTCACATTGACCCATTCGCATTTCACACACACATTCATACACCGATGCTGGCATCAGCCGTGCAAGTTGGGTGATACCCGATCACCTGCAGCAGTTGGTGTCTTGCCCAAAGGACACATCGACACTTGGTGAGGAGTTATTAGCAGGATTCAAACCATAGAACTATTGCTTTGAACCAGCAACATATGGATCACCTGTCGGCCTGTTGAACCTATTGCGCCACTGTCACCCCTACACTGATTCAGTTAACTTTATCAAGAATGCACACCTGCAATTGTAATCTCCCTAAATAATTTGTCGCAACACTGTTTTTCCTCGAGTAGGCATAATATTTAACCATTCATATTATGGTATTGTGGACATAGGGCATAGGCTATCGGTGCAACGTCAATAGCATCCCTAAACATTCACTGTCAGCAATGACATTTAGTGGCGATTATAGGTAGCTTATAGCCTATGTCAGACATTTAAAGAGAGAGTCGTATCATCTCCTTTCACTCCAATGGATTGTTTTTTTCACAGCAATGGCGGATCACAGAGCCTCAAAATAGTTCCCCTAAGATATCCTACTAAAAGTACCATTCTACTTTAAATGTAAATCGGTGCATTTATTGACTACTAATTACCAAAAAATGAAGTTATATATTTGTATATATATATATATATTAAAATTGCCCACAAAGCTCTTCCTGAAACTTTATGCTATAGGTTTTGCCTCTCCATGAACCATGTGACCATTCAAAATATCGAACTTCCGTTGGTGTAACTCTCTATTTCCATGGCTCTGGCCTATGCGTTTAAGATTATAATAGAATATCCACCAGTAATGATTGTCTTGAGTAATTGTGGAATGTTTACACAAATGAGAAATCACATGTTTAATAGTGTCGACTAAAATTCACGTTTTGACACTCACTTCGATTATCCCTGGGTGGTGAAATCTGTGAAAGAAAACATGAGCATTTTAACACTGTCAACACGTATTTTCATTCGTTTTAAAACTGTAGTACAGGATATTGTAGCAGCTAGACTGGATTATATAAAGTAACCTAAATGTCGTGGTCTACAGATACTCGATGATGCAACTAGGAAGTTCAAGAACCAACATAATTGGATCTTCACATTCACTGCCATCTACTGGCCAATGTAAGTAATGAGTTAATATATATATACAATCATGTTTTTGTATTGTTTTAATCAATATCATGTGTCATTATTTATTTCATTATTTATTGTCTGTAGTAATTTTCCATTAAAACACAATTGTTTTCTTTTAATTATTGACAGATTTAATTTCAAATGTGTGTACTTTATTGAACATTGACAATTTGTAGACTAGGCTAGTGTTTAGTTATTCTAAATAGTGTATTGTAACATTTTCCAGCAGCAGAAGGAGGCTATGCATCCATATCTGAATTCCAGAAAAAATCGTCAGTGGCAGTTGAGGAAAATGAAGATAACTATGTGGTGGTTTACAATTACTTTGCACAGGTGAACACAAAGTCAAATGAACAAGACCTTGATTTGTTTCTTAAACTATTTCTCTTGAAAAGCACTATAGTTCCTTCATACAGATACAATATGTTGGGTCCATGCTGCTGTACAATATGAGTCATTGCTTTACAGATTTTGTTTTTCATTTATCACATTTATATATTTTTACAATTTTTACGTGAAGCCCTGATAAATATTCTTGGGGGGAAAAGTAATTCTGCTGTAACTAAATATGTCATATTTGTGTACCTTTGGTGGGCAGAATCCAGATGAGATGTCTGTAACCAAGGGAGACACGGTCCAGATGTTGGAGCAAGGAGAAGATGGCTGGTGGACTGTAACAAGGAATGGTCAGGTTGGACTGGTGCCAGGAAACTACTTGGCCAGAAACCACACACTTGATTCATTATAAAAATAATATAAAAAAAAAAAAAAACATTTTATGTATTTATACTCTCAAATATGCTGAAAATGTTGTTGATCAGACATAATTTTTTGTGAGACAGCAGTATACATGTTTCAAGAACCATGGTTCCTTATATTGAAGACTTGAAGCATATGGCAGTAATATACAGATGTGTGAAGTGTGCATACAGGAGTTTTCATGTAGAATATATGACTATAACTGTATTTATTGCCTTTCTTGTGGCGATCATTGTATTTCCTTGCAAAACATTGAAACTGAACACTGAATATAATGTTTAATGGTACCGGTAATTTATTTCAGTCTTCTGTATTTCCCCAATACATACATTACATACATTACAGTATTTGTTTCACAAATGTGTTTTTTTTTCTTTTTTTCCTGTTATATAAGCTAAATATCTACAAGACAACTTAACATCTCAAAATTCTAACAGTGCCACACAAAAGTACAAAATAAAACAAACAATAAAGAGACTGGACTAAATTAGGAATGACCTTCCTGTAAATATGTCTGTTACAAACCATCTACACACAGTAGATTTTTTGTTAATACTGAAAATAGTGCTACTCATTACGTTCATGTAGTGTAGGAAAGCAGACTAAAGTGGTCTGACCGGTGCACAAACTAGTTGTCGAAGTGGTGGCCCTCATGGAGAAAGTCTACCCTAGAATATATTTTACACATTGAACCATTCAAATCATTGGAATGGTTCAACGAAACATTGAGTCATATATCAATGCAACAAAGGAAAAACTGAGTCATAGAGCAGGATTTAAATAAAGGAGTTTAACAAGCAAGCTACTAAACCAGGGTTCCCCAATCCTGGTCTTACAGGGCCGCTGCCCTGCATGTTTTAGATGTATCCCTGCTCCAACACAGCGGGATCTACAGGATTCAAATGAATGGGTCATTATAACAAGCTATTAATTCAAATAATCTGTGTTGGAGCAGGGATACATCTAAAACATGCAGGGCAGTGGCCCTCTAGGACCAAGATTGGAGACCACTGCTCTAAACTCTGAAGCTGAGGACACATTATAAAACCCTCTGGATATTTGCTCATTGTCCACGAACTCTCATCAAAGTGTCCGTCAACAAAAAAAAAAGGTCCAGTTGTTGTCACTTATATCTCAGGTTGCAGTTGCAGGCGGCAGGTCTGTTGATTCTACCTTAGGGGCTGAACCAACATGGCTGATCTTCACTGTCTTCATTATAACTTCAGTATTCCAGGAAAAGCACGTGTGCTCATTTATTTGTAACAAGATATTTTCAGATATCCAGCCATGCCACGCTAGGATGCATTCTGTACAATAAGTCAGTTGATCATGTTATCCTCAAAAGGAAGAAAGACATACAATTTGATTTTACAAAGCTAACATTTAAAATTAAATAAAAAAGCGCACAAGCAAGAGGTTTACGAAGTAGCCACGTACAACCTTGGCTTCTTTTTTTTTTTTTTTTTTTTAAAGCATTTCGGGTTATTTTTAAACTTAAAATAATAACTTAAAAAGCATATCAATAAATATCTTACTGGTTTTCCCTCGACACCCCGTATTACCCCTCCCCCAAAAAGAAACCCTCCGATCACCAGTGTTCTCACTACTTCATCAATTGTGCAAGGTGTGCTTGAGCTTATATAACTACAGCTGAGATGTTACTGCGCGCACGTCTCGTGGGGTTCCTTCAACTGTGGCCATGCGCCCCGGCAGCTGGCTGCGTCTGCTTCATGCATAGCTGTTGGCCGTGACCAGCAGCTCATACGCCGGGTCGTGGCTCCTTCGACACAGCACCATACAAGCACACAGCATGCCCAACATCTGCATGTAGACACAGAACACCGTGTCATTGCCTCCTGTCCAGCAGGACAACGCTGGGCTCTCATGCATCAGCACATCTACTCAGAGAGACAGCCACAAAGTAGATTTTCCATGACCCAACCACCTGCATTAAGATATCACACTGCATAGATACTTTTGGTTTTGTAGCTGAACCACTATGATATTAGCCTCGCGAGACAATCCTGATCTTGCTTCAGTTTTTATTAATGGTGCCGACAGTGAAAACGACCAGATGGTTCATCCAATCTACTGCCAAGTATTTTTTTGAAAGTACAGCCATTCACAAACAGTTTCAATGTACAGCTCCCCAGATGGACTTGTGACAACAATTCCTCTGGCATGTCAGGTTACTAGAATATAGAAATACTGCGAAACAAAACATTTCCATAAAATAAACTTTTCTGTGTAAGATTATGGTAGAGGGGAACTGAGTATATGTTGCAAGTTGCAATAGAGTACTGAATACTGAATTAAATGAAGTGGTCTAAGAATATATTCTATAATGGATACCATTTTACAAATACCCACATGCAGAGTCATTCAAACAAATATAGACACTACAAAAGTAATGGTAAATTGTTAGGCAAAGATTTCTGCAAGAATTAATAGTGAGAGAATACATATGCATTTACAGGCAACGTAAAACTATATAAAGGTTCATTAGACTTACCTGTATGGATGCAAATGTTAGAGCAGCCCATATGACATACATCATGATTTCTTTTAACTTCTTCACAACAAGAGCCTCACAACCCTTAAGCAAGACAAACATTTGATTAATTAATAAATAACAGGATAGTACAGTAAGTCTACTAACCCCGTGGGCATAATTCACTTGAAGCAAATAATAACCTGCTGTAAACATGGTGTCATGTGTCAACAGACTTATTAAACAGCACCACATACAATTACAATACCGTGTACAATATACACAAGCAATACTCATTATCTTTGAAGACGCAATAACCTACAGTACAGTATTCAGGCTACTAATAGAATCTGAAAAGAGGAAGTAATATAGGAGTAATTTAGTAATGCAATCATAAACATAATTGAATACATCCATAAATCAATAAATAATTTCCTCTGTATTGTGTGTGTGTGTCACTCTCATGAAAGCAAAGTGTGTGAGACATCACACCTGGTGCCTGTAGACACCATCGTGTTCTGCACTCTACTGTACCTCTTGGTAGAGATCTCCCGGGCGTGCGAGTGTGCCAGTACAGTTGCTGATGCCGGGTTGACAGCAGCTGTCAGGGACGCTGTTGTTCTTGGCTTCTTTAAACCAGCGTGTGTTCCTCCAGTCAGAGTAATTGTGGATACCACAGCAGTGAAGCTGAGACAGAAACGCATTGATATATGCATTATACAGTATATTGATATAGAATGCGCAGAGGGGGAATACAAAAAAAAGGTATTTTTGGGATAATGCTTTAAATTACAGGCCATTAAAAAGGTAGTCGGCTATTTCAAGTTAATCGTATGCTAATACACTGTCAAGTTCACCAAATATCTCCTCACATTTCGCTATCTTACCGTTCTCTGTGAGAAATATAGGACCATACATGAAGTGGAGAACGCCGCTCACAACAACAAAGCGTAGTAGTACTACGCTTTGCTTCAAAGTCTGAGGCAGCGCTGCAGAGGAATATTGTTTTGATTTGAGTTTGAGGTTAGCAAGGGTTCTCGAGAATAACTAGCCCTGCCTTTAATTACACATTTACAGTCAAAGTTGCAGCAGTGACATGAAATAATAACGGCATTTTACTGGGACAGGATGGAATTGCAACAATATATGAATATTGTAGGTGGCTGCAACCAAAACTTCTACCAGCCTATGTTTATGCCTTGCTTTTATGTTTGTTTTCCAGTAAACAAACCCCAGTTGTTATCTTAACACATAACAAAACCGCTAGCATGCTTGTTATTCATCCCTGGCTGGCAGATTAAATCCATTACCATTTGCTTACCCAGTATATGAGGTAAATAATAATATGACAATGCCCCAGAAATATGTAGGATATTATTATTACAATAATATACATCATAACAAGAGGTACACATTAATAAGGAGATAATTAACCCTAACATGGCTGTATATTGGTGTATTAGTGTTCTGTGTGTGTGTGTGTGTGGGGTAATCCAAGATCCCCTGTTTTAGTTGACACAGCCATATGCACGTGTGTGGCCCACTAAGCATTTTTGTTTTGGTCTGAGATGCTTTAAGGTGCTGCTGCATCCAGTGACGGCAAGTCATAATAGCCCACTATTTAATGTCAGTTCCAGATATTGCATGGCCATCAGGAGCCTGGCTCCGACCGACTATTGCGCTCAGCTCAATATACACAGAATACAGTCTGTAATGTCTGTTCGCATTAGCGTTCGCTAGTGGCCCAATCAGCGTGGGTTAGTGAGATGACGTTGAAGTCAAGGGTGTTTCAAAATGGTGGTAGAGCTAGATGAAGCGACCAAAACGATTGGTTTAGCGCTGTCCAAAACAGGATTTTTAAATGTAACCAGAGGTCTACGCCAAGAAGGAGGAAACAAACAAACCAAAAAATAAATAAATAAATAGCAAACATTTCCCAATTGAGCGTGGCCAGACCTATTCACAAAGTGAAAATGGTCTGGTTACATGTGCTGAATGTATTGACACTCAGCACCTGAGCGACCTCACCTGTCTCTGCACATAGTCAATAGCACGGCTCGGGGCGTCAGTGTTGGTGCCATTGTACTCATTGTAAACCTTCTGAATGGAGTGATTCACCTCATCTTCCACCTGAAACAGATTGACTCGTCACTCGTGGCATTTTATATTCACGTATTTCATACACTACCACTGGTTGCCGGGGAAACGGTATAGAATGTTCCAGTGGGACAGTGACAGAACAGACTCTCAAAATCCCAGACCTACAAGATACGTCATTACTGTTATAGTTTCCACACGTGTGACTAACAAGGCAGATCACTATGCTGTTAGCTAATGGTGAACGGACCTGCTCTGTTCAAGAGGTTACTGTAGAAAAGCAAACAACTGACACTGATCATTTAAAGTATCGGAGCGAGCCCGCTGTTGACAGATCTTACCTTGGCTCTGTATATGTAGCCTAGCACCACTATTGCACACTCTGTTAGAAACACGAGCAGGAGAATGACTGCAAACTGAAAGGAGTAGAAATATGCATTAAAAGAAAAATGTTAGCCTAGATATATACTGTAACACAGGGGTGCCCAACTCCGGTCCTGGAGGGCCCCTATCCTGCATGTTTTAGATGTCTCCCTGCTCCAACACAC
>JAODUE010056072.1:0-17282 GCA_027564755.1 Amblyopsis hoosieri | reverse complement strand
ATTAAAGCTGATTTTGATAAACTTGGTCACATTGTTTCCTCCTACTTAAACTCCATAAACGAACACGCTGGAACTGGAACAGCACGTTCCAGGCAGCAACAACAGGAATGTGTTTGGCCCAGGTAAACAATAGCATCAAAGTCCTTATAGTCATTATATAGCGTCTCTGATTGCATCTCAGAACAATCTCTACAATTTGGCCCTATCATATGCATGTGTGTTAGGCCGGGTATAGCTACAACCTCAATCCAGAAAAATATTGGATTGGGACAGTATGGGAAAAGCATCACCCTGTACTATACTGGCAACACTAGCGCAATACAACATGTGATGTGTTACCTTGTGAACTTTATTGTTTTGTGAAAATATACACTAATTATGAAGACTGCAACACACTCCAAAAAAAGTTGAGAGAGCTGTGTTACTAATGTAGCCTATAGCACCTTATTTCCTTTATTTTAAATGTATATTAGGCTACTAAATGTGTGGGCACTGAAGACACCAGTTTGTGAAGTTTAGTTTTGCCCTACCCCATTTTTCCATTAGGTAGGCCTATTAAGTATACAATTGTTCAGGGCCACCATTGCAATATTTTGTGCTTCATGATGCACTACACTTTTCCAGTCAACAACATAGCCTATCTGTATCCATATTTAAAAAGAAATAATTATATTATGCATGTACATGTACATTAAAATGTATATATAATCATATATATATATACTTTTATTTAATGCCTACACTGTAGTATACTATCTATCAAGGCTTATCGGCCTGGAGTAAGTGATTGTATCACCATCTAGTGGACATTTATACCGTTGCATATCAGGCAGTTGCATAACGGGTGTAGTAATTTCTAAAAACGCAATCGGTTGCATTTTTTTTGTGATCCGAAAAAACGTTTGCTTAAATTACTAAATTACTTATGCAAAGTGATCAAATAATGGATTGATATCAACTGGCATGTAAAAATGACCTCTATAGCCTTAAACAGTTAGCCTGCTCGTGAAAAAAATTAAGAGACTATACTGCACATTAATACAGTTATAATAGTATATACTGCAAATTAATATATATAGAGAGAGAGAGAGAGAGAGAGAGAGAGAGAGAGCGAGAGAGAGCGAAAGGGAGAGCAAGAGTTATATATATACATATACAAATACAAAATTAAAATGTATACATTGTAAAGTCAGAGAAATTGTCGCAGTCTCTTTATTTTTTTCCACTGCTGTATGTCCTTTGTGTATGCCTGTTTATGTGACGTATAAGAGACCTTACACCGTCACCCCAGTAGGACGAGCTCTCAGTACAGAAGAGGCTAGAGTACGTTATACTGTAGGAAAGAAACAAGATGAAATTTGCGTTGTTTTTCATCTGTTTGTTTCTGTCGACCATCCACACAGGTAAAATACTACAACTATATGCTTTGATTCAGAATTCACTGCTAAAGAAAGACCAATATATGACTATTAAAAGTAGGCTACAGTTATATTGTGGGAATTCAAAAATAAAACAAGCAAGCATGAAAATATTGACTAACAAGTGATGGCAAATTTTTTGTTTTTTATTTATTTATTATTTACCATGTTCTACTTATCATGTGACCCCACATCTGAAACCATTAACTCGCTATAATACATTGTATTTTTGTTGTTGTTGCATGTTAGGCCAACCAGAAGCATTTTGTAACCATTGGATTTATATGTATTCATTGAATTAATTGCAAAAAGTAAAGTAATGCCATGTAATCTTCCTAACATTATGCTTAAAATAAAATAAAAATGACCAGGATTTGGTTTGCGTTAGAATCAACGCAGCTTTGGGGGGGGTGCATACCTATGTGTTGTGCCACGTCAGTGTGAGTGAGGGGCATGCACAGTCAGGCCTGCATGGGCCTGTGTTGATAGAGCCAGCTCTGTTTTTACACACGCTCGCTCTGGGAGAGAGGAGGGTTGAGGCCCATGGCCAGCCCTTTCTGGAGGTCAGGGGCTCAGCAAGGCATGCTCCCAGGGGGCAGGGGAGGATGAATGGGCACTTTGTAACAGTGCACTGGATGGGGAGAGAGAGAGAGACATTGACGGAGTCCGTGCTTTGCAAAGACCAGTCTGTATGTGTGCGAGCGCGCGCAAATGTGTGTGTGTGCGTGTGTTTGTGTGTGTGTGTGTGCGTGCGTGTGTGTGTGCGTGTGTGTGTGTGCGTGCGTGCGTGTGTGTGTGTGTGCGTGCGTGTGTGTGTGTGTGTGTGTGTGTGTGTGAAAGAGATATGGTAAGCAAGTGTGTGTGTGTGTGTGTGTGCGCGCGCATGTGCACATACACATTAAATAACCCCCCCACCACCATCACCACCCCCCTCCCAAACAACGATATTCATGCCCTGTGCGTTGATGACTCTTAAGGTGAAATGTATATTCACTAATATGTAGGTGAAAACATGAACGTCTTTCCCAATAGATGCAAGCCCTGTTATTACGGAGAGCTTGGCTAAGCAGCTTCTCCGCAGCAAGAGACAAGACCGCCCAGTGAAGCCTGGCTACCCCGATGAGCCCATGAGAGTAAGGTTCAAAGTGCAGTTCCAGCCACTAACACCAGGGACACTGGATAAACACAGAGGTTCCAACGGACGGCAACTCCGCATTAGATTTTTGGGAAGGGGGGCGGGCGGAAATCCGTGGACCTCAATGGGGAGGTCCACGGATTTCAATATTTCCCATTATTTCTCTCTGGAGGTGTTAGTGGGCATTTTGAGTATATTATATTAATTGACCAATCCCAAACCCCGCCCCTTTGTAACTTGGTTGGACAACACAGCATAGTGCTCAACTGTTATTGGAGGAGAGGCGAAAAGGAACCAACGGTATTTCTGCAGCAAACTGGTTTTGGTGTTTCAGGTCACGCATGCATGGTAGATACAGCAGCTGTCTGGGCGCTGCTTACGTCAGACCCCACAGCAAAATGCTATTAGTGACAGCAAATGACATACTCATCCTTTAAGAGACCGCAAGTGCTCCATTTTTGCTTCCATTGAAATGTATCACAGTGCTCCATCTTGTAATTATTCCAGCATATTTGACTACATGCTCATTAGTAAGGATATTAGGCATAGCATCGGTGAATAATAATGAAACACATTAATCAATTGTTTCACTGTAATAATAGTACATGCATGGTGTATGTCATGTGTGAAAAGAGTCATTCTTCATCTGATTGGAATTTTACTATGAATCACTGGTGGTTTTGTACAGTGTGAGTCATTCTGGACCTTTTTCTCACATTAGTTATAATCTTTGGTCATGCCAAATGGTCAGATGACCATCTATTTCTAACTCTAAAATATAAATATAAAATAGGAATTACAATTTAACTTGGGTGAGATCAGACCACCATAACCTAACCTATATGAGCTAAAGATTTAGGAAAGGTGAAGATTTTACATTTTACTTTTTAGAATAATAGGATAAATTAGGGCATTTATTAGATATTACAGAGCTATATTATTTTCTGACAAATTATTTTAATTTTAATGGACTTCACTCATTTGCTTACACAGTCTGAATCTGTGAAAATGAATGTAGAATACAGTGTGATAGCTTAGAGGTCAGGTTTCAGTCTAGAGCCAAAAGTCCCACTGGGCTGTTGATTCCCCCATTCTTTTTGCTCCATTCTCTTGCACCAAATTCGATGTTTTCCTGTAATTCCTCAGTAATTCTATTATTACTACGCTTTTTATAATCTTTAGAAAAAGATTGCACACAAAAAGAAGTAAGGGGCATCTTTATTTGAGTCTTTATAAGCCTATACTGTAGCACAGTGTTCCCCAACCCTGGTCCTCGGGGAACGCTGCCCTGCATCTTTTAGATATCTCCCTGCTCCAACACAGCTGATTCACAGGAATGGCTCGTTAAGTCATCCATTCGAATCAGCTGTGTTGGAGCAAGGCAACATCTAAAACATGCAGGGCAGCGTTCCCCGAGGACCAGGGTTGGGAAACACATGCTGTATCACCCTTCTCTCTCTCTCCTCCAGGAGCACTTGCTTCATATGCAGGTCCTTGATCAGAGGGCCCAGGAGACCAACATGGAACACTGGCAGAACCCTCACTGCTACCCTCGCTGTGACAGAAACTACGGATCCCCCGTGTAGTCACTGCATGACAGGTGACCATACCACTTAGAAGGTCCCAATAGCCTAATCCAAAATGCACTGTACAGCATGGCAGCATTGGTTGCTGCAAAGCAAATAGCTGACAAACAGGAAAGAACATCAACCTCACATGCTGCTTCAGAGGCATGCACATATACGGGCACACACATTTTCATTTGAACTTTCACCGCAGTAATGTGTTTCATGCACACATAAGCTACAACACACATTTGTTTCATTCTACCTGTTATCGTTTGAAGTTTTTACTAACACGTTAATGTGAATGTAATATATTTTGTATTATCTTGTTAGAACTTGTTAGATAATTTAACAATCTCTTTTACTTATTACAGATGGAAGATTTGCCAGGATTTGAATGAGCACCACAAAGACTCAACAGCCATATGAAAAATGAAATTCCACCCATGCAGGCACGCACGGATGCCGACTTAAAATTACTGTATACAGCCAATCTGTAACAGAGGTGTAGGCTATGTTTGCAATGAAATATGATATATCAGAAGCTTGCTATAGCCTATTATGCCAGTATGAATTATGTACATGTAGAAAAAAAAGTTTAATAAATGTATTAACGCTCAATTGCTTGATCTTTATTATTTATTTAACCAGGAAAGACATTCTGAGGTAACATATCTTTTTAAGGTGTGTCCTGGCCAGGCGTCAACACATCAACAAAATAACATAAAACACATAACACAAACATATGTAATTAATAACCACCCAGCTCTAATACATAACCATAAATACAGTGACAATTTATAAAATGTAATTTCTAAAAACATGTTATCCAAAAAATGCAGCAACAAAATAAAATATGATTTGTCCTGTAATGAAAAATGTCGGAATCTGTTAGCCTATCGGGTTCCAAATAATGACCTGGCTGACGTCACCAAGACCTAAAACTGTGTCACGCAATATTTGTACATACCGCCCATAATTTGTGTTAAGTGCTCTATGCCGTTTAAATTATTTGAAGGTGAAGATTAGCCCACAAGCACCTTGAAAATGGGAAGGACACGCAGATTTAAGAAGCCCGTCATATTTTAAAAGCTATGCGGCCTATATCCTTGGCTGATGCTTTAAGGTATAGAAGCATATGTTAATACAAGCACATATAGTGAAAATGCATTGGCTATGCGACATAAGGGCAAATAGGCTAAAGATAATTTATAATGGACACGCTTGCCATTAATTACAACCTCATTCTATTTTGATTGTTTTACTTAACGATTGGCTAGTTTACATCGTTGCAGTCTATGGGCCTATTCCAATTAGGTTACGCATTGGCTATTTAACTGTTAACCATATTTAACAATCCATGCTATAGGTCTATAGGCCTAGCGCATTCTTCTTCATAGGCCTATAGCTAGAAAGAGAAGCGTATAGCCTATAGGCCTATGCCAAAACCTATGCCTAGGCCTAAAGGCGTATGTCGCACGCATATCTACTTAATTTAGCCTATAACAGCCTTTGACTCATCCCCAATTTTCACGACTCAGGCTGTTTCATTTTTTAAATTACACAGCATAAATGGGTGTAGTATAGCCTACAACAAGAAAAACAAATTTCAGAATAATTAGGCTATATTAAAATAATTGATTTATTTAAAAGTGACAAATGGCATAACACGTTCATATTCGTTCTACAAACATTTAATGAACGATGTTGTGAGCATAGCTTGTGAGCATTAACAGGAAAACTATATATATTCAGAGCTACCTTTATTAATTTGCCTGCCTCGATTAATACAATGTTAATCCTGCCACTAAAAAGCATTACATTGTTACAGTAAATACTTTAGGCTATGATAACCATCAGATTTTGTTTCTTGGATCAATTAATTGGAGAAAAAGTGCTTAACATTTTTTTTTGTCATCTATAATCTACCATCAGAATGTAGATTTGGAGAAAAAAAGATGGCCTATTTAAAACAAATACAGTATAATCATGTAATTTTTCTCAGTTTATTAATACATTTATTATATTTGTTAGGCTATCTTAAACTTAACTGTTGTACTCTTAACAATGGTAGAAATTATATATTGCAAGATAATTTTAACATATTTTACATTTGAAAAAATAAAAAGGCTAGAACAAAAGTTCTACATGCATGCAATACATTTTACCAAATGTATGGAGAAAAAAAAAGTTATTTAAATATACATTCAACTTTAAAATATACACATATGCACAATCTGTAATTATCGCACAAATATCCTATAAATTGCAAAATAATTTGTATGTAAATCTGAGAAAAATCTAGTAGAAGTGAACAAAGCCTGAATAAAATAAATCATCTCTTGTCTTTGAAAAACCCTTGAGAAGTGCTGCTCTCCTTGATGGTGACAGTCAAAAGGTTGGCGGTCACGTCTGTGACCAAAACCCTTTCCACGTTGCTGAGGGACGGCCGCCATGTCACTTGGTCCGTGTCGTTAGCCAGCCTCGTCGGGGAAGGCCTGTCCAAGAAGGAAGGTTTCTCATGCTGTGACAGCTCAGCGACGTGACTCTGGCTGGACTTGGACTGGTGCTTGAAGTGTGCCGGAGCCAAATAGCGCGACCCATCTTTTGTCCTGTGTATCTCTGAGTCTGCCCTGCGGCTGAGCATGTGCGTCTTGTGGTGGTGGTACTGGTGGTGGTGGTGCTTGTGGGGGTAACCGTGATTGTCTGGGTGTCTGTGAGACAGTTTAAAGAGTCTCATCTCCGTGCCCCGCTGTTCGTCAGTTTGATGCTTGGCCATTGTGCCAGGGCTGTAGCTCACATGTTCCTCTGCTTTTCTCTTGTGGAGCTCAGAGGATGGAGGGTTGGGGGGCCCGTCTCTGAAACAGAGCTTGGGCTTTGGCCCTCTTTTCTTGGGCACGTGGATGAAGCCGTCGGGGCCCGCCTGCTGGAGGGCAGGTGGCCGATGCCCCCGGGGCGTTTCTGGTGGCCGGACTCGAACACTCTCTCCACGGTTGACAGTGCTGGGTGGGAAGATGGTGGGTACAACGGCTCTCAGACCCTCTCTGGCCCTGGGGGGGACAACTGGCTCCTGGGTCGGGCTGCCGATTCTCATCCCTCGTACAGTCTCGCTCCTAAACTCATATGACTTGGCTTTGGCCTGGGCCTATTAGGAGAAACACATATACAAATTAGGAAGACAATACGTGTTTAGATTGAACTCTACAACAGGCAAAACGAACATTTAACTGTAATGTATTCCTTATGTCTTGACACCTGCAAGTGTAGAAACCATAAAACGTTTAATAATTGTGTAACAACAAAAAAGGTTTGTGTGCCACAATATTATTATACTAAGAAAAACATTTTAACATATAAATAGGTTTATATATTTCCAAAAAGTGTTAATGTTTAATTAATCAACAACTTATTAAGACATGTTAACTGTTCTATAATATATATAGAATGCCTGGTTTCTGATATTATCGACCTGACTCCCGCAATAATCAACATTGGCTAATAAAACGAGCAAACAAGGCGATCAACAGAGCGCAATTCATTGATTTAATTAGAAGATAACGGTAAACAATAAATATATTAAATAATTTAGTTAGTGCGTTTCATATAAAAACGTCGAATGTATTATATTAGTTGGCTAAAATAACACTTCAGACAAATAGGCCTTAACGAAAAAATAAAAAAATAAAGTTTAAAAGCGTTCACCGTTAACATACCTTGAGCAAGAACGTTTTCGGTTTTGGGCCTCTCTTTTTGGGTCCATAAAGATCCCTTTCTCTTTCCCTACGAATGCGCAGAAACGCATTTGGACAATCAATGACAAGCTGAAGACAGGCCTAATATATCCCGTATCAAGGCCGGTCAAAACATCTCACCTCTCCTCGAAGGCGACAAACAGACGAGAGTCCAATATATTCTCTTCTGGTTCCCAAGTGCTGTATCTATGAAATTAAACATATATTTAACAATTTAATCGTTCGACAGAGCCTACAACTCGAACGCAAACAGGTCTGACCTGTCGACATGCGTACGATATCCTATCAATTGTAGTGACTGTTAGTAACCCCGTCAATGTGAACGATTATAACAAGAGTTCGTAGATCTAGTACTGTAGAATGCACGCCCCATCTTGTGTTATGCTATTACAGTACAACATTTATGCTACGTTTTATACGGCGGTATATGCTACAGTTTTGTTTTATTTCGCAGTTCTACTACCAAGGACGTTGAATTGTTCTACAAAATAGGCGACTTTTGTCTTATCGAAAAAGAACAACTGATTACTAGTAATAAAGTAATTCTGAATGAAAATAAATAAATAACATTTTCTGCAGGGCGGGCGTGGGGGGAAGGCATTTTCGGCACTACACCTGTCCACAGCGTCGCAGACACTCTTGCACACTGACTGTAGATGATCGTAGCGTTAGCCTTGAAGCTAACGTTTAGAGCGTGCTACGATTACTTTGCCATCTACAGTAGCGAGCTGGGTTGCTAGCGAGCTAACGACAGCGCACACCAATCTAACCTGCTCGACATCTCCACCATGACGTTTGAACATGCATAGAAACAAATAAAGCGTGACTTACTTCGGAGACCAGCCCTTCCATTTCACTAGATACTCCATTCGACCCTGCGTGCCATCGGGAATAGAAAGAGCACTTGATTAGCTGGCAAGTTAACATTTGTGAGGTTATGGTGCGTGTGAGGTACAAAACGGGTTGTTGTCTACCGCTTACCCTCCTTATCCGACGTTTGATAATCGATTCCGCGGCAAACACCCGCTCCCCAACGGCGGACAGCTCCATGTTTACCTTGTCTGTCTACCGTTAGCTTGGTGAACGCTAGCTGGAAATATATTTTTCTCCAGCCCCTACTCTCGCGGACTGAATTCCCGACAGACCATAATACTCTTGAACAGAATATACGTCATCACATTTTTACCGCGTTGCCAAGGAACCGCAGTCGGCGGAACCGTTTACCAAACGCCCATTGGGTTAGCCGTTGCTACGTGCTCGGGGTTGCTAAGTGAGGAGGAGGAGCGTTTAGCCTACAAGTGAATTCTTGGGGAAAATGGTGGCTTTGGCGCCGTGAATCAATTTCGCGCAATATATTTACATAATCAGAAACTTATAAATCAAAACGGGGCATAGGAGTCATAAGCAATGTAAGCAGCAAAACTACAACATATACTCAGTTTTGATTCTATGTATGTAAATAGCTAAAAACATTTTTTCGCAATTTCAAGTCTATCCAACCATGTGTTAATCAGCAAATGTTTCATGTAGAACAGCATCAGATCTAGGCTTTAATTCGAAGTTACTGGAACAGTCTTGCAGACTACCGTAGTCTAATCTATCAGACATTTAGGCATAGCCTATATATCATTTAAAGTAAAATGCCAATGGCCATTTTAAGATGGATGATGGATAGGCCTATTTATTGTGTGTATTTAGGTTATGTAAATTCCTCTTTTAAAATGTAGATGAGTACAATTCCATCCAATTATATAGGCCTAGTCGACAATTTATTTAGGCTATTATACGATTTAGGTACGATAATTTAAGATAATTTATTAAAAATCAATAAACGCCTAATTGTAGCTAAAAAATATGCCTATGCTAATTAGCTTTGTCTAAATTCAAATGAAGGCTATACCAGAGTAGATTAAAGAACACCTGACTTTGAAGCCTTTATGTTATTGTGTTAAGATGCTGTGTAGCATACAGGCTACACCAATAGGCCTATATAGTCCTATCCTATCCTATATTTCTCAAAATATCCATCTTAATATCCAATAACCTACTGTAAATTGTGCTTATAGCTGAAGTTTTCCCGCAAACCAAATTGACGAATAGCTGCCTAGCCTATTTGTCATCGAATAGGCCAACGTTTACAAATAGCCTAGTGTGTTAATGATTTAATTCTAGAAACTGAATGAAGGGCACCATAAATCTATCGCAAGTAGCCATATGACAGTCAAAAGGCCTTTGGGCCTTATTTTATAGAATTGATAGCATTTATTTCGTGTTGCCTATATATACATATTCTGTTAATTATGCTATTAGTCTTATAATAATAATAATAATAATAATAATAATAATAATAATGTATAATTATATACACATATTATTCGTCTTCTCTTCTTCTTCTTCTTCTTCTTCTTATTATTATTATTATTAATGTCGTATACATTAAGGCTAATACGGCTGGGCTGCTCTATCTATAGCTATTTGACCTGGGCTTATAGGCTAGTTTAGTAGACTATAAAATTAGGCTAGAATAATTGTATTAGTCCATAGTCTACATTGTTCCAATATTATTTTAATTGGTCTGGCCCATTATTTTTTTTCATGCAAGGCCTATTCAGAAAAATATAACATAATTAATTTGTCTTAAAAATTATTTGTGTAAATAGGCCTATGCAAAATGTTCTAGGCAAATGCTTCAATAATATAATTGTATAGTACATGTATATTATTCGTAGGAAATTTTATTGTGTGTATTTAGGTTTCCTATTAAAATAGCCTGCATGACATGTCTATTAGTGAATGTAGACCTAATACATCGAATAACATAATACCTCGAATAACATAGACAATATGGTATGCCTACTGTAGTCTTTTTAAAAAAATCCAGGCCATAGCATTTATAGTCTAGGCCTCTTTGATTTACAGTTATGTAGGGGGTCTAATGTGAGAGACTTGCGACACATGCTATAGCCATACTTTCAAAGCTATGTATAATGTATCTCTGGATAACTAACCCATTGATATATTTATATTTTCACAACACAGTTGGAGGGATGTTCTACGATTCGATTTAGGCTAAAATAAATTGAGACTACATGCCTATGTAGTATTTTAATCATGCTTCTGCAGTCACGGTTTTAATGAAGGCATGCAGTAATAGCCTTGTATACGGTCGATCATTGACTATTGGTATTAGGTTATAGGCCATATAGGCTGTATTTGGCCTGTTTCTATTATATGATGACAGAAATATGTTGTGGACAGATTTAAAAGAAAACATTAGAGATGATAAATATTGCATATTGCAGCTTGTGCATAGGTCTACATTGTTGATGATATATATATATATATATATATATGTATATATATAATTGTTTTGTTTGTTTTATTTTATTTGTTATTGAGAACATCGACCTGTTATTGCATTCATTTTTAGTTAGTTTTAGTTATAGTAGTGATCGCATATAGGCTATGCTGCATTGCGTCTATACAGCCATAACATCGAAATGGCATAATGCATCAATATGAGTGGTGCTTTGGACTGACATGGCCTCGCCCTGGATACACTCGCAGCAGTGTTTCAGCTGCAGCCTGTTGGGAGCATGACGTCTGGTTAGTCATCTGGGCAACCGCAGTTCCCGGCGCACTCGGATGGATATGATTATAGCCAGGCTAGTTGTAATAGTTTCATAAAGGCGCGTTGGCCTAACCAATCCCTTCCTATTCTCCTCAACGATGGTATAATTCTTAGCAAAATGGCGCACTTCTCGCGTTCATCTTTCGATGTCAACTGTAGCCTGAATAGGTCAAATGGCTACTTGTCATTTTAACGAAATAGCAAATATATATATCACAAGTGACAAATTAGGATATCTACAAGGGGTTGTGTTTAGGCTAAGCACTGGCAGGGCATACAGGGCTATGCTAAAAGCATGAGCCAGCCTATTGATTCATGTCAATATCTTCATAAGCCAAAATTAATGTCTTGAAGTCTCAAACATTGTCTGGTCGCATAGAGCCTACACACAAGGTGGGTATGGCTATATAGCCTCTAAAGCGTACACGCCTTTGACATACGCCATATATAGGAGGCCCGTCATTTCACAATTGCAAAACATTAAACTATGTAGGCTATGTCTGTGTTTGTGTCTATATCTTAAGCAGATGTTTTATATGTCTTTATATTTGCCTATTCATTGTAATATGTCATTGAGTGTCTTGAAAGACAATAAAAAATAAAATGTATTAATATTATTATTATTATTAAAATTAAGAGAAGCTTGCATTTAGAGAGAGAGAGAGAGAGAGAGAGAGAGAGAGAGAGAGAGAGAGAGAGAGAGATTTTTAATCCGGCATTTTCGATGTTTAAATAACATTAGTCTATCTTTAACATATATAGGCATAGCCAATAGTCTATATGATGAAATTGCTATAGGCTTAAGTTTTGCAGTGCTGCGGTCAGAGATTAGTTGGTTGTGTTGCAACACGGGATATTGATTAGGCTAAGTGAAATAAACAAATGGCTCGACTCCCCTTACATTTGGACTATTTGCAATATGTGACGTCGACTGCAGTGTCGAAAGCAGTTTGAGAAACACACGATATGTAATTAACAGGATAGACTGGAGCACAGCGTCGTATCGTTCGTTCTTAAAGTTATATTCGCTATCGCGCATGGAAAAGACAGCGGCGCGACTCTATCAGGTTGACTGATAGAGAACTTTGCTTTGAGGTTAATTATGCTTATAATTATGGTATATCCTATTCAGCCTAATGTCATTTTTCGATGAATTATTAAAGTAAAAAATGATCACCGTTAATAATGGCTATAGGCTGTTGATTAATTTCCTGTTGGCATATACCACAAACCCTAATATTTCTCCATTCCCGAACTATAGGCTATAGTCTACTTGAAAATTCGCTGAATAAAATAGGTTGGTCTCTAGGCTGATGGTTAAAATATACAAATCACATATACTCTTAGAATGTGTTTTTCTGGTGTCGTTTGGCTAGCCAAATGATTGTCCCCAAACACTTAGGTTTGTTCTGTATATGATTGTTTTAATTTTTTCAAGATAGCATGTAGCCATGTTTCTTTATTCCGCAGGATACAAAGTCTACAAAATGCGCATATATTCTTAAATTGCGCTATATATATTCTTAAGGTTGTTTCATCTTGCGCTAAACATGTCACACCATATGAGATAACCTGCTATATGCCTACAGCACGTACAGTCAACATCTGGTTTACAAATTGTCTGCCAGTGTTTTCATGATCGATCAAGTGGTCGCAGGCCTAATGCATAAAGAAGTCTTTGCTATTTTTTGTTACAGATTTTTGCCTGTTATCGCTTAAACTTCAGAAAGTGGCATTGCTTGGTAATGCTGAGCTTACCGTGTCAAAAGCAGCCACCAGATTGTCACCTCGGAGGGCATGCAATGTAGCCAGTCTATTGTAATTTCTTTACAGTATCGCTCAGTTGCTAAATTGACATACTATTAAAGTGAAGTAAAGGCTTTAGTAAAGGCTTTATGAAGTTAAGGCTTTATGCAGTCTGCAATTTTTTTCAAAGCAATTTTATTTTGCAAAAACTTATCACCGGAAGCCGTTTGATTTAATCTGCACAGAAACATGAAAGTGCCAGATCATCTATAACAGAGCAGTTAAAATACATTGTGTGGACAACCAAACCATATAGGTCATCTACTTAGTGCTGAAACCACTTGCTTAACAAATGCTGTGCGTAAAAAAGCTGCATGACACAAAGTTATGTAACAGTATTGTAATGAAAAGAATTTAAACTTCAACTGTCTAGAAAAATTGCATAAAATAAACATCTTTAAAGTTCCATTCTTATATTGGCCCATAAAAACATGTACAATAAGATCATAGGCCTACACATACAGTAGATACACATTTCAACAAGACTTCAATGACATGAAGGAACAAGAGCAGTGCCATTTTGGTGCAACTGATATAATGTAACAAATTCAGTTACAGAGTGCTGAATTAAACAATGTCGACTACTTAAAAAAAAGCGCCTTAAACCAAATGCTCCACTAAACATAAACAAAGTGCGGAATATATTTCGTAGAAGAATTTGTCTCAACAGATGGAACCATGGGGCGTTTTTGTTTGGTACCATACAAACCAAATCATAATGAAAGTTGTGAATATAAGATGATATCCAAACATTTAACAATCTTTTTGGAAAGCTTTCTTTATCACGATCACATGTATCTTAACTGCTTGTTCAAAGGTATGCCCAGAATACTTTTATATATTTCTTATTGTAAACACTGAATAGTAAACCCTAATGTGTTTCTCCTATTGATTGTGCCCCCCCACCATAAACCTCAACCCAAGCTCACTGTTTTTGTTCAAAGCACAAATGTGGCAGAAGAGGGAGGAGTATACAGGACAATAGGAGCTCTTTAGGAGGAAAATAGGAGTGCAGAGACAATAAATAGACTGTGGGATGGGCATGAGTTTCAGACCAAAACAACAAGGTCAATTGCAGACAGAAATCAAGGAGTGCTCTAAAACAAGTTCTGTTGCTTTGGAAAACCTCATTACAATGAACACATGCAATTCATTTTAAACAAGTTAACAGGACATTATGTATAGGTTACATTGCTCCTGTTCATCGTAATGATGAAGCAAAGCAACAGTACGGCTCTGACTTCTTTTCTTTGTTTCAATGTTAGATGTTCAATGACAGCAAAGAGCTATGTGTATGGCATTAATAGGAGAAAATATTATTTTTGGTATTTTTGTATGTTGCCAATAAGAAAAATATACATTTACACAGGCCTCACCCTTTATGCATACATGTCAGTTTAAACCTGTGCCTCTATTCACCCCCACCCACACAACAAACAGTGTAGTTTACCATGTTTCAATATAAATATTCTTCTTTACAAAATTCTTATACATATTTTCTAACATTTTTAAATGTATATATCAAAATGTAATTTAATCCATAGAAAAGTGAGTATTTACAGGAATAAGTGCTTCATAGAAGAGCTCTGACAGTTTGGGTCAATTCACATTTTCTTCTGAACTACATTTTTAAAATAGCTGAAATTAGATACTGCATATGTACTTGATTAGAACAACAGAAGAAATAACAATAATTTAATAAAGGATCTAAATGCGAGACTTTCTGACTCAAATTAACAATCCCAAGGGATTGATTTAGTATAGTTCCAGCAACTGAAAATTCTAATATATTCCATGTACATTTTCTACAAATATGCATATGTTCATTTCCACATAACTGAAATTACATAGTCACATATTCCTTAAACGTGACAGTTAAACAGTTTGTAGTGATGTCAGTGATGACTATATTCCCAAGGAATGGCTTGAAAGAGGAAAATGGATCAGAGTTTCTCAGCTCCATGTTGGAGGATGAACTTTCCTTTTCTTTTTCCCCATGCATCACCTCCTGTGTGTCTGCCATTGCCTGTGTTGGTGGTATGTGTGTTCCTGCCTGTGTGAGAGTTTCAGCCTGGTTCACTATGGTGGCAAACTCTTGAGGTCTAGATTTTACAATTCGTAAATCTATAGGCTCCTCTTGATCAACATAAACATAGTCCTGGGGCAAAAGCTGACTCTGGTGACCATTTTGATCTGCACTACTGAGGTGAGTTGGTGAAGATACTACGTCCAAAGTGGAGGAACTCAGAAACCTTTTACTATCAGTAAGATCCTCTTTTTCGGCTTCAGAGAGGTTTCGTTTAAGTCCTACAAATCCACCCTGGCTTTTCTGGTTCTCAGTCTGTGCAGCAACCCCATGCTCCAGAGGCATGGAAACTAGTAGATGTTGATCTGCTGGAAGTTGCTTTTGACCCTTGACCTCTTCGTGTTTACCCTGTTCCGTCACAGTTGACTCCATTATAGGACACTTCTCCTGTTCTCTAGAACAATTTCCAACATTTCCAGAGACAACAACGTTTGATTTGTGCCCATGACCTTTTGAAAATCCATTCATGAGACCCAGTTTCTTGACAAGTCTCATCTTTTCAAGATGGTTCTCCAGCCGATTGTCTTTTTGCAGTGGTGGTTTGTCAGCAGTCTCAGGAACTCCATTCTTAATCCTAGCAGTTTGCATTCCATTGTCCATATACTTGCTCATCACAATAACAATCCGTCCATTTTTGTTTTTATTCTTGACGATCTTTAGTTTTCCATTGCTAGTACCATTGTCCGATGGTGGGACATGTTCTTTTGAAGGGATTTTAACATGTTCTGGTTCTTTCTGTCCATTGAGATCTGTTGGCAGGTTTTTTAGTTCCATGGTGATATCTTTTACTTTAGTTAGGCAGCCAGAGTCTTTGTCCCGGACCCACTTTTGCTGTAGTGCTGGTGGTAGGTTCCAACCTTGCTTAGAAATATCTGTAGCTTTGGCATCTGTGGACTTGGTGTGTGGAGCGTCATACATTTTGAGGTCGGGCTGGTAGTGATGATGCTTTTTGCTGTTGAGCTGGTAGTAGTATTTCTTCTTGCCATTGGCCTGTTGCTCACCCTCAGGCTCTTTGCATAGGGGTTGGTACTGGTGGTGCTTCTTGCTGTTCAGCTGGTACTGCTGTGTTTGGGGGTGCAACATCTGGATGGGGTTGGCCTTGTCATCGTCCAGGGGAACTTCATGCAGATCAGATAGAATACTGGATCTCCGTGCAAACGAAGGAACCTGGCAACAAAGACAAGCTATTAGTAATGACCGCAGGATATGTAAACATTTATGAGAAAAAAAAACCACCTGATATATGTGTTTTTCCTTAAAAAATTGTTGTAGACGTCTTCAAGGCAAGAAGAACACATACTCAACAAACCTCACAGTAATACTGGTGCAGAACAAAAACCCATAGTGGGGGCCCATGAGAAGCAATAAAGGACTATTGTATGGAATTCTTCTGAGGCCCAAATGCATTGTTTATTTCAGAAGCCTTCATCCATGTTCACACAGCCCTCCTACAGTTCATACAAAGATCCTGGTATACTAACAAGATGGAGCGTTGTAATGCATTTCAATGGAAGCAACAATGGAACGCTTCCAGTCTCTTAAGTGGCCGTGTCACCATAAGCATTTTGCTGTGGAGGCTGATCTTGGTAGTGCCTAGACAGCTACATCTACCAAGTAACTTCACCACAAACGTTTGCTGTAGAAATACTGTTGTGGCCTCACAGATTGATTGTAGGTAATTGGGAATTAATGTAATATACCCAAATTACCCATTAACACCCCCCCAGAGAGAAACAATATGGTGAAAATCCAGAGGAACTGTCCATTGACTTGCATAGAACGCTGGGTTGTTCTAGTCTGCATAAAGAGTGGAACTATCTCGCCTGGTTCAAAATGCAATGAAAATCATTGGTCTGAAAGGGATTAATCTCCAAGCTACTTTTGAACAG
>JAODUE010056051.1:0-13992 GCA_027564755.1 Amblyopsis hoosieri | reverse complement strand
ACATGTATGTGTATTACTATACAAGTGAGGACCCTCAGTACTGTAGCACAGACAGCAGGCCCTGGTCAACATACACACATGTATGTGTATTACTATACAAGTGAGGACCCTCAGTACTGTAGCACAGACAGCAGGCCCTGGTCAACATACACATATGTATGTGTATTACTATACAAGTGAGGACCCTCAGTACTGTAGCACAGACAGCAGGCCCTGGTCAACATACACATATGTATGTGTATTACTATACAAGTGAGGACCCGCAGTACTGTAAAACAGACAGCAGTTAGAGTATCCTGCAATACAGTGTGATCAAACTGAAGTTCCTCTTACTGTACACAATATACTGTACTGTATATATAATACACCACTATTAGAAATACAACAAACACAAGAATTGCTATTTAAAATGACGTTGAATGTTGCAGTATGTCCAAGTTTGTCAATAATGTGTCTTGCTCAATGGCACTGTGCACACATTGGTTATGTAAAATAGGAAGTTACCCTTTAACTTAAGCATAGCACCTTACTTTAAAACGCTATCATTGTCCTTAAAATACACACACACACGCGCATGCATGTGCATGCTCACAAACACACATGCACACACAAACATACTACACAGCCCCTCACATAAGTACAGCCATATGTGAACACACACTTCTATCCACTTGTACAGTATGTATGCATGTGTAACTCCTCTTCCCCCCCCCCCACCCCACCCCACACAAACACACACACACACACACACACACACCTGCCCTCTGCCCTATATCAGTAGGTGTATAGTCACCTCCTGTTATATCTGCTCTAATGGGGCATATGCTAACCAACTAGCACATGTTGAATACTGCAGGTGTGTGTGCTGCTGAGAGGGAGGAGGCAACTCAACTACCCAGCATGCCACACTGCAGGGCAGCAGCTAACCGCTGTACCACTGGGTGGTGGACAACAGCCAACCCCCGGGGGATAAGCTCAATGAGACCGTATTGACACGGCTATATTCATCCCTATGGACCCCTTTTCACTGACGTGTCATAGCCAATTAAGCTAGTCACGGCAGCTAATAACGCTACTGTAATGCCGGTACAGTTTGATTAAGATTTGATCATTTTGACGATAGCATTGCCAATGCTTATTAATCAACACACCTAAATCAAGCAGACCCATTATTAGCTACAGCTGTGTTTACCCTGCTGTTACGCAGCTGTGAAAAGGTCCATTAACTGTAGAACGATCAAAATGCTTCATATGCGGCAGATTTGCTGAGGTCAGCAAACTTGATATATGTTGAAACTCAAATGAACAAATCGTAAAGAATGTGTGGGTTGTACCACCATAACAGGGGTCTGTATATGTCTAGACATGTGTGGGTGTACAGGGGCTCTCTCTTGAAGCAGGAAGTTAGGCCGGGATGTGTTGAGCACATTGAATTGTTTCTATAAAAGTGAGTAGCGTTCAAGATAACCCACCCCTACTATTTAAATTCTACAGATCATTGGACAAAAATGTAGTTCACACCACTGGTTGCAAATGAGTCAACAGTAATTCATTAGAAGTGGTCAAATTAGCTAAAGTAACTACTGTACAAAATCTGGTGTATGAATCACTGAATAAATGTGAATTTTTATTGAATTATGACTTTCATGGCCTTTTTTAATGTCCTCTTTAGTCACAGAGAAGTTTTGTGTTATTTTAGCTTTTTGGACCTCTTCTAAGCACTTTTTAAATGTATGGGTGATGTGTTGTAGGATATCCGGTCAAGAGAAAATACATGAATTCATTAATATTAATATGAGTGAATATTTCCTTCTCCCTCACTTTAATTATTCAGCCATGTTGTAAAAACTGTAATACAACTAATACAATGATGTATACATATCAGATGGGCTGATTACAGGTAACTGTATTGGACTAATAGTATTGGATGCTGTCTCTCTACCTTCTTCCACAGCTCTACCCTACAGTAGGGTGAGCTCTACAAAGATAAGCTCCTTCATCTGTCTGTCTGTCTGTCTGTCTGTCTGTCTGTCTGTCTGTTTGTCTGTCTGTCCTCCCACTAGTCCACCACCTCCCGGCCTTGTCTCCTGAACTGCTTTTCCCACCTGTGTGCGGTTGAAAGCCACGCGGGCGAAGACCGCCTGGGAGACGCTGGCTCTCTTCAGCTCGTCTCTGACCTGCTGGTAGATGTCGGTGGAGACCTCCGCGGCCGAGGGGTTGCTCCCGGGATGGTCCCCGCCGGCCTTGGAGGACCTCTGGGGGATGGGCGGGTGGTTGAGGAACTGCTGGTTGAGGGCCTGCGGGTGCTGGTGAGCTAGCAGGCGGCTAACGGCTAGCTGCTGGTTGATGAGGTGGGCCATGGCTAGCTGCTGGCGCACCAGCTGCGGGGAGATCTGGGGGGAGAGCAGCCCGCCCGGCCCCAGCAGGGGCTGCAGAGCTCCGGGGGGAGGAGGGGGAGGCGGAGGGGGCACCTGGCTGGTGCGGAGGGGAGGGCTATGATGGAGGGGGCCGTGAGGAGAAGGCTGTTGCTGCTGTTGCTGTTGTTGTTGTTGTTGGGAAGGTGCTGGCTGCTGCTGCGGAGGCTGCGACTGCTGGGATGGGTCCCCAGAGATTGCCTTGAGGAGTGGGCTGCCAAGTCCCAGGTGGCCGAGCTGGGCCAGGCCAGACAGGTGAGGAGGGGGTCTCTGGCCCAGCACACAGTAGTCTGCTAGGCTGTCTCTCTCTACTGGAGGAGAGGAGAGGTGAGGAGGGTGAGGAGAGGAGTGGAGAGGAGGGGAGAGGAGAGGAGGGGAGAGGAGGGAAGAGGAGAGGAGGGAGAGGAGAGGAGGGAGAGGAGTGGAGAGGAGAGGAGAGGAGGGAAGAGGAGAGGAGAGAAGAGGAGAGAAGAGGAGCGGAGAGGAGAGGAGAGGAGGGAAGAGGAGAGGAGGGAGAGGAGAGGAGGGAGAGGAGTGGGGAGGAGAGGAGAGGAGAGGAGAGGAGGGAGAGGAGAGGAGGGAGAGGAGAGGAGAGGAGCGGAGAGGAGCGGAGAGGAGAGGAGTCAAACAGTCTTCATGACAACAGGCCGATGAAGTCTTACTTTTGATTTCAGTGGTGTCTCTTCCAGACCACATCTTCTCCAAGTAGTCTGCTGCTCAAGACACACAGAAGGTCAAAGGTCAATAGTTTCAATTCAAAGAAATACTCTTTGTGAAGGATAATATAATTAAATTAATTAAAGCAATTACTTCATCAAAAAGGAGAGTTTTAGAATAAAAAGTATATACAGTATAATTAACATAAACTATTATGAAATTACTGTATTCTTTTTTTTAAACCATGTATTCTCTTGTCTTGTAAATCAAAATTAAGGAATAACACATTTTTTGTGTGTACATTTCGGTAACACCTTGGAAAATATCTCATAAAATGTATTAAAAATATACATTTCAATCGTTGCTAGCTATACAGCTATACTAAAACGCCTGGCTTTGACAGACGGGTGTGACAGCAGTTGGGGAGCAGGGTGCTCACTGCGCACGCGCACATCTGGGATTGATCGCCGGCCATTTTTATAATGTGAAACACAGCAGAACTAACAGAGGAGACACCGAATGTAACGTAACACCGTGAGTGAGGAAGTGTTGCTTGATAACTTAGGGCTCGAGGGTTCCTTGTACAGCTTTGCAGGAGCCTCGCTAGACTCTTTTTCAGGGGTGTCATAAGTGTAAACACAGCTGCAGGTAATCAAATTAATAAAGGGTCCACGTGATTTAGGCAAGCTGATTAGCAAGCGCAGACTATGCTAGTGACCGAATGTCAGTGCTGCTCGCTAATGGGCAACCCTATTCAAAAGGAGCCTTTAATAATTCTATTAGCGGCAGCTGTGTTTACCTAGTTATGTCTGCGGGAAGGGTCGCTGTTCAACCATTATCAAGCCCGTCATTGGCGTGTGGTCAGTGGCATGTTAAAGGACACGGCTCACCTTTGATTTTCTTATACTTCTTGTACCAGCGCCCAAACTCCATGCACTTGGCAGAGGAGACGTTGGCGTAGTAGGAGCTATTCGCTATAGAGGAGATCATGCTCTAAAAGGGGAGGTGCAGAGAACAAGACAGGGGGAAAGATTATTAATAACCTCCATAATATGAACAGCTTGTACACACGCAACTGCCACATGGCTTGAGTGCATAAAAACAAACACACACACACACACACACACACACACCCATGCACGCGCACACATACTGCACACACACACACATTAGAAATTGACATTAATCATGACGGGAAGCCACCCATGGAAAGACGAGCCAGTGCTCTACAGAGACAGAGTCACTAGCCTCACACACATATGCTTGCAATTGATGGTGGGATCGACACCCACTCTGAGAGCTCCATTTAAACACGGCACGCACGCACGCACGCACGCACACACATAAATCTCACACAACACGCCACTTGCTGGGAAGAAATACACATCTCGTAGTGATTCTGAGAGCAGGGTGTAGACATAGAGGCTCACGGCCATGAGAGAATATGAAAATGTCTCATTGAGGACAAATATTTTAAATATATTTAATATATATAACAGTTAATGCCCTGGATGAACAGGACAGAATTAGAGATTATATATTAAGATATACAGTACTTAAACGTAAATTATTGCTATACAATAAACTAATAACATCACAGATATGATCAAGAATTATAGTAGGCCCTATCTTGGGACAATAACCTAACGTTGTCAAGTGGTTCTCAAAGGATGTGATGATGCCAGATCTTTATTACCCGTTGTGAAATGTGTATACAAAGCGTGTGAAGAATCATTGCTGTCTCTACAGGTGGTGTACTTACCTGGGATAGAGGACACTCCTTGGCCAGAGTACTCTGGTTCATTTCCTTCAACAGTTCTTTGAGGGCGTTTCTGACTGTTGCGTGGTTCCACTGTTCACAGGGCAGGTCCTCCAGCTTGGCAAAGCTATAGCAACCACACACAAGGACAATATATTGTCACATGACAACTATGGTATGTGGACCCATACTCATTCAGATTCATTACTTTGATATGCTGTAAGTGCTCATTAAGGGAATGTGCTAACAAATTGTATCAAAACATAGCTATGTGTTTTTGTTTGAAATTGGATATTGTTCTGCACAATTACAGTATGCTTTTATCTTGGCCAGGACGCTATTGCAAATGGGAATAAGTTCTCAGTCGGCCTAAGTAGTTAAATAAAGGTGAAATAAATATAACACTAATAAATAGCATAGCGTGCATAATGTAACATAGTATAGCCCTAGATATTTATTTGGTAATTTAGTCCAACTTCTCAAATGTCTGTCAACCTCAAAACCCAAGACACCATTATCTGTAAAGGCCCATCCTCCTGGAACCCAGTATGTTTTGCATTTAATTTAATCAACAAATAAATCATATAGACACGAGCACCGTACGTGCCAAAGCTTAACCTATCGCCATGGCTACAGAGGCAAACACGTAAACAAACCTGGCTGGTATGCGCCAAGACAATAACAATAATAATCCTCTCATCTGGAGTCTATCTGTCTTTATCTGTCCATCAGGACCCTGCTAGCTCTTGTTCTTCAGAGGGAATGGGGAGTTCCCAACACACATTCTATGAGAGATTGGCAATAGATATACATATCAGCAAGATGTCTAACGTGGAGTTGACCGTGAGGTCCTGTGCATCAGTCAGACACAACGACGTCACAGCCAGGCGACCAAGAGATGATTCATTAAACAAAACCGCGAACATTTGTGCTGTGTCCATGAAACACACAAAATCACCTGGCCCTCGTTACAACAAGACACCGCCACGAATCTAAAAATGAATCGTGAAGCAAATGGTCACCACACACATACAATACATTTTAGAATAAATTGCACTCAATTTAAATTTGTATTGATGTTAATACCAATAATAAAGACAGCAATGTTTTACATAAATCAAATATCTGCTATACAAAGATTTATTATCTTACTGTTAAGTGTGTTTTGGTGGAGATTACATAGATCAGTATATTGTAGGTACAAAATAATCTATTGTGCTGGTCTCCCAGCCACATACATTGCTGTACCACTATTATCTGGGAAAAAGCTGCTCAGTGCACCCTTAAGAACTAATGTTAGTACAAGCTGAATAGATGTCTGTCAGCAGGGCCCGAGAGGGAAGCATACACCACTAGGACTATATGGTCCCCTCCACACTGACCTCTGCAGTTGGATGCGAAGTGTCACCGTGTGATAAACCTCCATGAGCATGTCTGCCACTGTGGCCTCTGGTGCATCCGTCAGGAAGTGGATTGGTAGTGGGTTCCACCTGCCCACCTTAATGATGCCTGGGCAGGGAGAGAGAGAGAGAGAGAGGGAGAGAGAGAGAGAGAGAGATAGAGAGGGGGAGAGAGAGAGAGAGATAGAGAGGGAGAGAGAGAGAGAGAGAGAGAGAGAGTGTGTTGGGTCAGTGATGGCACAATGAAAGGTAAACTTGATTTGCTCTGCTTGATGCTCATGTGATCCATGACATCATGTCTCTGTGTGTGTGTGCGTGTGTGCGTGTGTGTGCGTGTGTGCGTGTGTGTGCGTGTGTGCGTGTGTGTGCGTGTGTGTGTGTGTGTGTGTGTGTGGCATGCTCACACAAACAGCCAAACAAACCTGCACACAGCCTCAGCACCACACAGACATTCAGTAGTGTAACACGTGCATCTGCAGTTACAAAACACACACACACACACACGCACGCACACACACACACACACACACACACACAGTATGTTCATGCTGGGGGGGGACGCATATTTGTGTCTATACATTCACTAGCATTTGCAATTACACTTTATCTAAACCTATCAACCAGAGAGATAGGACCTGAACCCACACACACACACACACACACACACACACACACACACACACACACACTAGAGCCATATACAGTACATTATCATTGTAGGGGCCAGGTGATGAGAAGACAATAGATGATGTCTGTTTCATCACCCCTGGCAACACTGTTAAACATCCTTCCTCCCTCAAAGAATAAGACCACAGACTCATTTTATATATTTTCTGTTTCACCATGGATCCTTTTTTTTTTTTTTTTTTTTAGATATGTTTTACATACTGTGTTTTGACATAGAGATTTTGAAACAAATGGAAGTAATTTCCTTCATCATTACAGTAAAGAAGCTTTTATCTACTATCTGTCTAAATTGTGAGAGAGTGAGTTTCAGTTGCTATGGTTTCAGTATATGGAGTTATATTGAGTGAAGGAACATAAACAATCAAATGGTCTACAAAACTTTCGTACCACTTTAAAAAGATGTGTGTGTGTGTGTGTGCGCTGAATGGTGTGTGTTTATGTTTGTGCAGGTCTTTGCTGTAATGATACGTTGGTGTGTTGTAAAACTCCCATGCAAGCCTCTGGATTTAAATTGGCAAAGCCCTGCTGATTTTTTTAAACAGGCATGTCATGATTAAACAAATTCATCAAAGCACGAGACGAGATGTTCGTATATATACACATTTATTTGCTTGCCTGTGTGCGCGTGCACACACACACACACACACACACACACACACACACACACACACACACACACTGGTTTTTCAATGGGACTGGCTGGAGCTGTGAAATCTAAACAATAGTAATTGCATTACTGTCCTCTAAATGAGACCCAGACCAGTCCTGAAAATTCTCTCTCTACCTCCTTTGTCTGTTGTGTTCCCCCTCCTGACATGTCTCCATCGCTGCTTCCTTATTTCCTTTCCTTTCTCCCTTCCCTTACGTTTTTTGTTAGTTTCATCTTTTCCCGCTATCCATCAGACCCTCCCTCTCTCTCATTGTCTTCCAGTGTGTTTATAGACATGTGGTTTTGCCAGAACAGGCATGGCTGTGTTCCTTATTGTGTGCTCATGCAGCAGCAGTGTTTTGTGCGTGTGTGTGTGTGTGGGGCAGGGGGGGGGGGGCGTCTTTCCATCCACCGTAACCACGCCGGACCCCAGCAGCCCTCTGGCTGCGTTAGCAGCTAGCAAAGGCCGCTGTGAGAGAAAAGACAATCGCGGTCTCTCCTCCTCACTGTGGTGTCACGGTGTGTCTGAGCCACAGCATTAACACACATGGGGCCACGTTTCTATCCTTCTACCCTATAGCAGCCTTTGCTGTCTTTCTCCTCTCTGGAGTGGAGTAACCTGAAGGTGGCAGTAGAGGGGATTAGAGGCGTCAGTATCTCCACTCTTCGTCCCGACTCTTTCAGGGCACTGCCATGAGGCCTAGCAGAGCAGAAGTGGGTTGGCCGACACATGCCCCCCCCCCACCACCACACACACACACACACACATACAGTGTGATGGTAAATGGATTAATAATTGATCCATCATTTTTGGTCTGTTGTTTGGTGCGATCTGCTTCTTGTCCACTTTTGAAAGTGGAAATCATTGTTCCCATTTCCACATTAAAATTCTGCCTCCAGAAGACACGCTTTCATGTGGCCCAATCGTGGCTTGGCTTGTCTGAGTGTGGCCGTCCTCACAAATGCAACATTCACACTCACAGTAAAAAGTAAAACCAGGTCTAAACTTGGGCGGCCAGTAATTTGCTAGCGCGGTCTGAAACAATGACCCTAGCTGACCTTTTAGACGTGGCACAAAGACAATGTGCTCTCAATATCTCTCTCTCTCTCTCTCTCTCTCTCTCTCTCTCTCTCTCTCTCTCTCTCTCTCACACTGACCACTCTTAACTGTTAACTGCCTGAAGACGTAAAATACAGGTCTGCTCTCTTCAAGTCTATAAAAGCCTTCAGACCCTTATAATTGAAATAAACAATATCTCCCAGTTAATTACTGGGCCTGGCTAATTAAAGAAAGGCCGTGGTCCTCAGTGGGCACTTTAAATACACCGCTGGGACACAAGAATGCAGGACACAATTCAAACAGGGAGAAAATAGCTGAGACTCTGTGTAATTTTGGTTGTGGACCGCAGAGGGAAAAATGTATAATTTAAGACAGAAATTATTCATTTAACATAAACGCTTGTTTTAAAAAATAAAAAAAGGTTTCATTTGAGAATAGGCCGGCATGCAGGGATGAGAGTGTGCGCACGTTTGCTTTTGTGCGCACGTGTGCTTCCCTGTTGCGTGTGTAGTGTGTGTTGTCTTGTGCATGTGCACAGAGGTACAGCATGGGTGTGAAGTGAGTGTCGTCCAGCCTTACAGCGGCAGCTAGGCGAGTGGAGAAGCTGGAGTCACTTCTGGCTGTTTGTTTGTGTCGGCTGTGATGTCCCGTTTAGTCTTGCCTTTGAAAAGCCTGCTGTGTGTTTCTGCAGATGAGCGCATTGATGTGGACAGGGGACCAGTGTGGAGGAGACCAATGTGGCGCGCTGTGTTCAGCACAGCCTGATGAGAAAGAGAGAGACCTCCCCTGATAGTTGGCAAAACATTAAGGCAAGGACTGCTACTAATGGCATTCATTTGCTAACCATAGCAAACACCAGCTATACAATTTAAGAGGCTATTTAGGGGACTCATTGGAGAATAATATGCTATGTCTGGGCACTGTGTATTTATATGGAATGCTTAAATAGACTGCTAATTGCATTTCTTCAAATTTTGTGTATTTTGGTTATTTTTGCTTTGAATGCTACACTTCTCCAGTGAAATATATAAATATGACTATTTATAAATTGTTCTACACATAATGGTAAAGTGTTTGTATATATAACAGCTCGTTATAGTAAAAAAATTCTTAGAGTCAATCATGCATTTACTGTAAATACATGTATACAAATTAAGATCAAAGGTAAAAGATAACCTGCATCTCATTTCACAGTAAGATACACATAATAATAAAATGTTTATGAAAACCCATGTATAAAGGACTTGACCATTATCTTTTGAACCAAAGTTAACCAAAGTTCCCCAACACAAGTAACTCATGTAGAATAAGAGCTGGCAGAGGTCAAACACATAGAGAAGATAAGAGCCCCTGGCCTTCAGACAGTAAGAAAGGATTACCTGTAGCAATGTGTTTATGAGGCACACAAACACACACACACACACAGGACCTACATAGGTGAACAAGCAGGTGAGTTATTTAGCTAGTTAGCTAAGATCAATTGAAGGCTAATATCATTGTTGTTAGTGACCGATTCAAATAGAAAGCCACAACCACTGTATTGGTATTTCAGTCTGTCAAAATCCTATATTGGCTGTTTTTATAATATTTTTACTTCATTATTATTATTTCTCAGTGAAGCAATATGCCCGGATGGAATTTTCCACGTACTTGAGAAAAGACAGCAGTAAATGAAACTGTCCTGTCGCAGATGACTACCATGTGTGCAAAAACAAATTACAGAGTTATTCTCTTCTGCTGGTTCATAAACATTCTCACACATACTGCACACACACACGCATGCGCGCACACGCACACACACACACAATCTCACAACCACAAACACACACGTTTTTGTATTTACAAAATCAAATACACTGTTTGTGTAATGAGGCTTACACACACAGAGAAGACACACATAGATAGCTGGAGCCTCTTTTCTCGCTCTCTCTCCCAAACACACACACACACACACACACACACACACACACACACACACTGTATTTCTGTCTCAGGGAGAGGCTCGGTCTCTTTGGTCCAGCTCTTTATTATGTCTTTAATGAGTTTTACAGGCTTTTCTCTGTCTTAGTGGTGTTTTTCAAACATTCTTGCACTTATTACCAGTGGCACGCGCCCCACGCACCACACACTGTTTGCTCCAAATAGATGACCTTGTGTGTGTGTGTGTGTGTGTGTGTGCTCTTCTCCGACCACAGATTATAGGGCAACAGATGACTCCCTATTCAAAGACTATTCTATCGTTACCGGATCATTCCACTAAGTTTACATGGCGAGACACTTGATCATGAGGGAAAACAAAATGAAAGGGTCAAACCCTCCTCTTAATGTCACTGTATAAAAACACTTATCTGACCTCCTGAAAATGTATTTAAAGACTGTCTGAAAGGCTTTGTTCTCTTTGACGAGCTTTGTTTAAGAATAAGATCTATGGACAAATTTAGACGAATAATGCATATTAATACCCACTGTGGTATACCCAGTACTTACTGTATCGTATGATCAAATACATGCCATGGAACATTATTTATGGTAAAGATACATTTATCATTCCAGCTCTTGAGGAATAGAATCAGCTGGTGTTCTTTTCAAATGTGAGAGCAGTAACATGGAACATGTTTTAGGTGTCCTGTGAATGGACAGACAAGAACATACGAGGTGTGTGCATCATACACACATGTAACATCAGGTGCGTGTGTGCGTGTGTGTGTGTGTGTGTGTGTGTGTGTGTGTGTGCTTGACAGATGTTAAAAATGTGTGAAAAACTTAATGTTTCTGTGTGAGCGTGCATGTGTAGTATGTGTGTGTGTGTGTGTGTGTGTGTGTGTGTGTGTGTGTGTGTGTGTGTGTGTGAGACACAGAGAGACACAGAGAGAGAGAGAGAGAGAGAGAGAGAGAGAGAGACACACACACACACACACACAGAGAGATATAAGCCTACCGTGGGCCTGGGCAGCTGAACTGTGAGAGTACCCCAGTGCCAGGAGAGCTGTTTCCACCAGCTGAGAGAACAGGATATCCTTCCTGACCAGGACAAACTCTGCGTGCTCCTCTCTTCCATCAGTCTCTGTCTGCATCCCTCCATCACACTGCTCCACCACGCAGAACACAGGAATCATCAGACCTGATGGGAAGAAGGGCAGAACAGTCATTAATAGTGTGAATATGCACACAATGTTTTTATACTAGTCAGATGGGTGCACTAAGGTGACTAAAGGTGAATAACTGCCTCACCACCGTGACAGTAAGCCTATAACAGCTTAGCCAAGCAGGAACCTCCGGTGCTGAGAAATGAAACCAAAGCCAAATTCCAAAGTCTGCAGTTTCCTAAATGGCCACTGAAGGCTGGCTCCAAAACGAGTCAATCCTCATATATAGACCCCCATGTTAAAAGGTTCAACTTTACAGCAAAAATAATCATGTTTACTTTCTGGTACAAAAAAAAAAAAAAAAAAATGATATATATATAGATATATATATATATATACGTTTTTTGTATATAGCTAGAGGAGTCTCCTCATTCATAACTTTACAGGGGCTGAATGTTTATATAACTCATCAGTTGAAAATATATGTAACATAATATATTAATCCCATTATTATGGATAGCAGGGATATGCAGGCAGAGTCAGATACATCAAAGATGTTGACAGCCAGAGCTAGCACAGCTTGAGCTTCCAAGCCGTTCTTCAGAAAACCTATGGGTGACGTCACAGAGGGCTTGTCCTTTTATTCATACAGTCTGGCTTTATCTGACGAAAAAAATGTGTATGTGTATGTAAACGTTTTCTTTTTCGTGTCCACACATGGGCCACATAGTGGCCAATTGTTATCCAGTGCTGCTTTAAATAATTGTTTTATGAATAATAATAATAATAATAATAATAATAATAACTGATACAGGAGCTACTCACATTAACGGATGACCAAGCAATCTGCTTGGAAGTTGGAATTATATTTAACTTCCTATCTTGACTGATATGGAAAAGCTCAATTCAAAACACCTGAAATGCCGTGATAAGAGACAAAACTCAATGTAATATCAGTTGGTAAAATACAATTTAATAATAAATAATGCAGTAATATTGTACATATTAATCCAGTGCTAATGTAATGTAATATACAATGTAATGAGATACTGCATATTGGCTAACAAAGTGACCAACAGAGTTTCTCTGGTGTTTTGATGGAAGGTCTGGCAAGATAAGCAAATTGGGTGCCAGGTGGGAACTAAAACCGTCTTCTCCTTCACTACAAACATGTACATTTAGAGGGAAAAACACTTCCCAATAAGAACTGAAGCCTTGCTGTTGCTGTGAGAAGTCTTAGTCATATAGGTTATATGGCACTTAATATTGAATGGTTTTCAGTGATAATAGAGACACGGCTGAGAGGCAATGGTAACCGTTTTTACCCAGAAAATAATTTGAATATGTTTTACATAGTCTGAACAATTGCAGACATACAGGAAAGTCTCTTCTCAATAAAACGTTATAATAAAAAGGAATTCAGTTGGAGAACAAACACTTGTTCTTCCTGAATTTTTCCAAAAAATTTCTAAATAGCTACGTGGCACCATTCCCAAAATGCTCCCCTTCAGTTGGTGTCCTACTGGCTCAGCAGCTCTATTCCCACCTCCCCAATATCAGCCTTTTTCTTAAAAGGCTGTTGGTTTCAGGCCACCTGTCGACGGGCAATTCATTAGAGCTCCACCAAGGAGTGATGGAGTGCAGGGTTAGGCAGCTTCCCAGACTAATAATACAGAGCAGTGTGTTACCACACACACACACACACACACACACAGATATGTTGCACATGTGTATATCCGTCAGGTATTTCATATCATACTGTATTTATACGTACAGAACGCAGAAATATGCCATGCACGCATGCACACACACACACACACACACACACACACACGCACGTGTATACTGTATTTTACGCATGGATGTACACAAACACAGATATGCCAGACATGTTTCATTTATATACATAAACACACACACACACGGATAAAACGCCGTTCATACAGTAAACACACACACGCACGCATGGCAAATTAGACACCCACAATCACGCACGCACATACATGACCCCCCCCACCCCACCCCCCCTCTGTTTTAATCAGTCATTTTCTATATTTCTGTTTCCTCCTCATTAATCAAGTGGGGCTAGCAGCCCTCTCATGGAGTGAATTACACACTGCAGCCATGTGCCAATTCAACTAAGTGAATTTCCCCCAATAGGGAAATATAACTGTCAACACATAGTGGCTCCCCTCCGACGAGCTGCGGGGGGGCGGGGGGGGGGGGGGGGGGGGGGGGGGGGGGGGGGGGGGGGGGGGGGGGGGGGGGGGGGGGGGGGGG